>JAMZAV010006479.1:0-36041 GCA_024449915.1 Sweltsa coloradensis
TGGGGTAAAAAAAAAAAACAAAAAAAAAAAAACAAAACCAGTGACTATTTTTTCCGGCAGAGTCAAATGGAAACGCTCGCTTCGCTCGCTTAATAAGAACGTGCCAATATAATATTTATTCCATTAAATTGACGACAACAACGTATGTGTTTGAAAAACAGGTGTTGGTTTAACTGTAACGTATTGTCAATCAGATGATCGCAGACCTTCCGCTTTGTTTTCAGTAGAACAGACTATCTCGACGGATAGGCCGGGACCTGCCTCGCGCGTTACTCGCCGCTAGTAGCTGTGCTGTGTTGCAACACCTCGTTAGCTTCGGGTAAGTGACGTCACTGACCCGAAGCGCGCCGATGAATTTAAAGACCCCTATTGACGTAGGTCTGGAAATAAACACAATGAACTTAATTTTTATGTTCGCACTTGGTTTTAAGAATAACTTGTTAAAGAGGTGAACGAGCCCTTTAAAACACGCTAGGTTATTATTTAAATCCCGCTCGCCGCGAACATTACCTACCCCTGGCTACACTCGCGTCATGTGCTGAGGCTATCAGGTTCCGGGACGTTGAACGACGACGTGAGAAACCAGGGCGCTGCAACCGGTTAGGTCGTATCGCGGCGCCTTTGGTATTTATAGTTAGTATATTTAATTTGTTTGTTTGTTTCCCAAGTTTATAACACAATTGAAAATAGTAAAGACGATAGTGACAACTTATAACAATAGCCAAAACTATAGTTTATTGAAAAATATCTTGGATGCAATTTAATATTTTAGTTTAGTTTATTTGGATTGAGGATGCGTCAACCGTTAGGTCACAAGGCACCACTCTAGCCTAGGAGACATGGGGAGGAGGGGCCCATGCTGGTCAAAACCAGCCACGGGTAAGGGGAGGAAAGGGGGGTTCTCAGATCGCGGTCGTCATCGTCTTTGTCATCGTTCGTTATGTCATTCTCTTCATTGTCGTTGAGGGGTCTTTAAGGAAAGAGGAGGTGACCTCGACGATGATTGCCAGAGCTCGCTTCTAGGTTCGGGGAGTAAAATACAACCCTTCTTACAAGCTGATATTTGCGAGGTGGACTTTTTCTCTTGAATCGCCTTTACGATTAGCAGAGTCATGCTCTGGGCCAATTCTACCCCGGGATGTGAAATTAATAAAACATTATGATCTCAATTATTTACAAAACAATCCCAGTCTAAGTATATTATTTCGCCTTTGAAAATACTCTAACGCGGAAGCCGCCGAAAGAATTTCAAACGTTTTGTTGAATGTTTAGACGAAATCAGCTGTTTTTAGATTCAAAAATCAAAATTACTCCAAACTTACCGACATGAAATGGTTATGCTAATTAATTTTTTTTACCGATATCTCCAAACATTTGAATCAACTAAATAAAAAAACTTCAAGGGTTAGGGAAGACTTTTGACCTCATAATTGATATTCTCAACGCAAAAAAAATATGGTTTACGTCTTCAAACATGATATTGAATCTGGCAAGCTGCAATACTTTCCAAACTTAAAAAAAAACACTTGGAAAATGCAGAAATGTTTGAAAGATTTCAAAGGGATGCATTGATTCAACACTTATGCACAATATTAACATAAGCCAACAAAATATGAAGGCAAGATTCACTTCCTTCCGAGAGATTGAAAAAGCTGTTTACTTCAAGAAACCCTGATACGACTGACTTTCAAAATTGATGAATTAGAATAGAGATGGCAGATTTTCAAAGCAGTGTCATTTGGAATCACAAGATTTCTGAACTAAGAACAGTTTAGAGGATATTGACGTAGCCGATCTAAAGAAAACTAGAAGTGCAAAGTTCTGAAAATGTGTTTGAAAGCGTGGGAATCGAATCCAGACACATTTAGATGCATGAAAAGACCGGCAATGGCTTAGTGGCTATGTTGAATGTTTTCCTCGTCATGCATGTGAGCAACTGTTTTTGATAATAATAAATTATATTATGTCAAAAGTGATTGGGAAATCGACTAATTGACGCGGTAAGTTCAGCGTGCGTCATCCTCAATACAACTCAATATGTACCAAGGATTGAGAAAACGGCAGAAGAAAAATAACAAAATACACGATAGTTGGAATTAGTTAGTACATTGGGCACGCGGAATCGAGGTGAGCTTAGACTCTTATTTTTTGGGCACTTGTCACAAAATAGGTTTATCAACCGTGTCCTAGGAATAAGGGGAGGAGGTTCCATGCTGTTAGAAACCAGCTACGGATAGGATTTTGTATTGTTTATTTGGATTAAAGGCGAGTCAAGCGTCAGGTCATAATGCGCCACACTAGTCTAGAGGATATGGGGAGGAGGCGCCCATACTGGTCAGAACCAGCCACGGAGCCACGGGTAGGGGAAGAAAGGGGAGATTCTCACGTCGTGGTAGTCATCGTCTTTAAAATTCTTCCCGGGGATTGGTGGGACATGCATGTGATGGACAGAACCAGCATTGATGCAGGGAGAGTGAGCTTGAAAACATAAAACCTCCAAACGAATAGAACTAATGTAGGTATTTGTGCAGTTGACATCCATGAGTTACAAGAGAAAAGCAAAACACTTCAAAGTATCCAAGTCTGACTTGCAGAATATTGTCGGCAGATGAAAAACCAACCAGTACAGACAATAAACCGATATCCAAATGCTACTCATCTGAAAGAACAGCTCGCCCTACAAACATTCTCCAAACTCGAGAGAACTTCTTCGTTCGTTATCAACACAAACTGTGATAAATTTTCTTTCCAAATTACAAAATGAAATGTAATTTAGTAGAGAGAAATCAAACACGACTTAGCAGGTGACAAGACAGACAAAAACTGGCGTCTGTTCCCAACAATGCCTTATCCACAGCCTTCTTAATATAAAACATTATTTTCCTACTCGGCTGCGGCGAATAACGCATTTGTGGTGCCCGTCTAAGAAAATAGTGCGCAATAGTTTTATTTGTATTAATTATAATTGGTTTCAACTTTTTAAAATATAACCATAGTTAGTATAAGACAACTTATTCTAAAATGTCTAAATGTTTATTAAAAGTATATTTATTCTCCCATTAATGTTTATTTCCTCCACAATCCGGCTCCATGTGGCCCTGGTCTTGGCGTCGGAGCAAAGAGCTCAGATGAAAGAACCTCCGTGCCTAACATTATTATTGATCTACAGTGTTTGGTACAAACAGAGTCGATAAAGAAGTTTCAACGGAGAATCTTCGTTATCGACTCTGTTACTAGGCCCGCGTCGTGAACGGTATTTACAATCGCGTTGGTGGATGAGCGTGTTTGTAAGTATACACAGCTCTCTTTTCCTGTGCTTTTACTTAATGCTTCTATGCCATTATTATGTGGAAAATAGTAGCAAACTGTGTCAATCAGTAAAAATAAATACGGTTGTTCTCTATTTTTGTTTAATTAAACATTATCGAAAGTTTCGTTTTCAGGAGATGATACAGTAGGGTGTGCACACATTTCAAACTTTGCTCAAGTTACATATTTATATCTTGGTTTGTCGTGCTCTACAAGGATTATGATACTTAGAAATTATTATTATGCTTCCGAATTTTAGATTTTTTTTTGCATACATCGTTAATATTATCCTAAAAATAGAAGTGAGAGACTAGGGCGCTTCAACCGGTTAGGTCGGAGCTAGTTCGCATCGCGTGAATCTCCCATAAGAGAGCTGCTAGCTGATGTTTGCGAGATGGACTCTGCCTCTTGCCTCGCCTTCTACGATCAAGAGAGGTGTATGATGAGCGTAGCGAGCGAAGCGAAGATTCCATTCACTACACTGGAGAAAAAAATCCGGAATGTTTTTTTCTTTTTGTAACACTATTCCGGCTAAACCGATACTCCGATTGCGATGAAATTTTATGGAGGCCTTCGAAATCTCTGAACTAAGAGCTGCCAACGTTTTTGAGCAGCAATCGAAAAATTATTTCTCATGAAAATTGCAATTTTACGACTTTTTTTCGATTTTTTCACAAAATTTCTTCGACTTTTAACACCTACAAGCTTTATCACGATTGTAATGATTTTTTCACAGAACCTTAATTTTATGAATTGATCTATTCGTGTGAAATTTGAGCGTATCATAAATTATTCTCCAGAAAATCTCAATTTACGATTTTTTTTATTTTTCGGCTTATAACACCTACATGCTTTATCCGATTATTATGATTTTTTCACAGAAACCTTAATTTTTGAATTCATATATTTGTGTTATTGTGCGCAATCGAATTATTATTTCTTATGAAAATTTCAATTTTACTATTTTTTCCTTTGTTTAAATTACGATTAATTAAAAAAATTTAAGTTAATTTTTAATTTTATTTAATTTAATTTAAAAAAAATCTTCAACAAAGTAATTATTTTTTCACCGAACAACAGAAAATCGCCATAACAACATGGCAGCTCAATGCACCACATTACGCTCATCCAACCAACGCGACGGGACTAAAGCGTTTTCCTAGTGTTAGTAAAATAGAACGTGAGAGACTAGGGCGCTCAACCGGTTAACGTCAAGGTCAAGATGAGAGGTCCTCGGCAACTACCGCCAGAACTCGCCTCTAGTTCAGGGATTACTCCCTTAATTGCTAGCTGATGTTTGCGATAAGGACGTTTTCCTCGCAAGTTTACTATTCTTTATAGAATTTAATGGATTTTACCAAATGATGACCTGAATACATAAGCAGGAGCTCAGATGGAATGTTGGTGCTGGACCACGGTCCCGTTGTCAATAAAGATCAAACTATTATCACTCAAATAGTGTCAATTCTTCTATATTAATTAAACTGGACGACGACGTGAGAAACTAGGGCGTTTCAACCGGACAGGTCATGTAACGCCGCCCGACACAATATATTATTCATATTGTAACAAGTTTGTTGTTTAATTGATTTTATTTGGTCAGGTTTATAAAAGAAAGTAAAATGATAGAGATGATAGTGAAGATTTAAATTAAAAATTAAAATTATATAATGTGAATTAAATTTGCTTAAACAAATTACTTCGATTTAAGAAATGAGGTGTTAGTTTGTTGCTGTTATCATATGATTAGACGAGTGAGCGCAGCGAACGTAGTCTACAACGCAGGTCGAAAAAATGGCTCTCACTGTGAATGCTGTGACTCTGTCTGTCCAATGCCCTATAACGGCCAAACGGCTAAACAGATTGAGCTGAAATTTTAAACATACATCCGTTACAAGTTGACTGAGAACTGCTATTAAAATGAGCAATAAACGTTGCGATTTAAGCTCACAAGAAATAAAAATATAAAAAATTTGAACCTAGATTGCAAACGTTTAAAATAACCATTAGTAAAATAGAACACAGCCTGTGAAAGTTTGCGATCAGTTGAACCAAGTGGATGTTATTATTTTGTTTTTGTCATGCATGGCTTCTGTCATTCTGTAAATGATGCTGGGCCATTGCTGGCTATCAAGGATACTATTATACACTTCGTTTGGGCTGGTGATGATCTACAAGAAACAGTGCGATAAAGTCAATCTTAAAGTAATATGACGTGTATTTAATTCACAAACTAGCCTACTTTATTTTAACCTATGCTATAGGAAGTCAGTAGTAGGGCACTTCAACCAGTAGGGTCATATTAAGCCGCTTGTGATATTATAAGTTACATTTTAGTTTATTTTGATTAAGGACTTGTCAACTGTTATGTTATAATGCACCACTCTATCCTAAAGGGGATGTGGGGAGGAAAGTCTCATGCTGGTATGAGGGGTTTCCACGCGTCGCGGTCGTCATCGTCTTTGTCATCGTGCGTGGCGTCATGGTCGTCTTCGTTGGGGAGGTTCAAGGGGAGGGAGGTGTCACTGACGACGACTGCCAGAGCGACGGAACTGAAGATGATAAGCACCAAACTAACGAACTTTGCAACGAGTATCACGGAGCCAGTGGAAATCTCTACCGCGCCTCGGATATCATTCATAATAAAATGTTTTACGGATATGAAACACAGCTCTCAGGAAAACAACACCGGTCTTGTCTCAAGGAAAATGCGAAACTATGTTAAATTGGTTTCCATTCCAAGAACTTTTGAGATATTTTGACAAGAGTAACATGGGAAATGTAATTACAATTGTCGCACGGCCGAATCATACGACGTGAGAAACTAGGGCGCTTCAACCGGATTGGTCATATTGCACCGACCGTGACTTTCTATGCAAAAGATTTTTGAGAGCTGTTTTGCTTGTTTTTTAATAGTTTTCTTAGTTTGTAAAAGAAAAGAAAATGATAAAGGTGATTTGATTTGATTAAAAAATAAATGTTTTCTATTGACTTTTTTTTATGAATTTGTGTCTATGCAGGGAGACATAATACGAAAGTAAAATTGTAAAATAAATTGTCGCCGGAGGTTGGCGTTAGGAGCAGTAGAGTTTAGGAATGAATGTTGTTGTTTAGGAAGCCGCACTCACCTTAAAGTCACTTGTTGGTCAAGGCACAGCACAGCTCGGCTTGGTTGGTTCCGTTGTCTTGACTTTTCCACTAATAATAATTTTAAACTTTTAAACACACGATGTGGTCTACACACCACTGTAGCTCGGCAGTGAATGGGGCGCCTGCCTAGGGCGAATTTGATTCGAACTTGAACAATTTTCAGATGATTTAATGACGTAGTTGTCGGACTGGTTTGTACTACAGTTTATATTTGCATGCGGCGTAAGATATGGAAGGGAGGGAAATAGATTCAAAAATTCTAATCCTAAACAATACCCCCCACCGAAACCAAATTTGAGGTTTCTAGCTCCAAAAAAAATAATGGAAGAAAGATAAGATTTCTAACCAAGGTGAGTCTATTTCGAAAATATAAAAGAAGAATAACCAACGTCTCAAGGCTGGGTTCACTCTACGGTGGTAGTGGACATAGCTTCACTACCGGTCGAGTAACTGTTCCCTGAGATGTGCAAAACGGTGGCGACTCGAAACCACTTGGTCCGATCCGGATGGACCTTGGGTTTACTCTCCCCAGTTTCCATTTCAAAGGTGGAGATTCCCGTCATTGATGATGACGAAGATCGTTAGGTTTCAAATTTGGTTTGGACAAGGACCATTTCTGACGTTGTTGCAGAGTATGCAGATATTCTGTCTTCCATTTGTTCCAAAAAATTGTTGGGACGCCTTCTGGATCAGTTCCCAACGAGACAGTCTATTCAAGGGAAATATCATCAACAATCTCTTCTGGAAGCGAAACTAGTGGAGCTCCGATAAGAAAATGACCCGGAGTCGGGCGTATCGAACTCATTGGCACCGGTGACAGATCAAACAAGGGCCTCGAATTTAGAATAGCTTCTATTTTGCCTAAGCCAAAGTTGTGAGCTCTTCGAACGTAAGAGCTTGTTCACCTCCCTTACACGGCCCCAAAGGATACTTCACTGAGCGTACTCCAGCCCTCCCATAACCCACCAAAGTGAGGCGGGGAAAGGGGGGGTTTGAAGTGCCATAGGATGCCTCTAGCGGCAGTTGGTCAGTGATCTGTTTTGATTCTTCATGCAGATATTTAGATATTCCCAGCAAATATCTATTGGCTCCGACAAAGGTTAGTGCCGCAGTCCGAGAAATTATGGCAGTGCATAACCACGTCTAGCGACAAATCGGTCCAGAGCAGCAAGAAAACCCGGAGTTGATAAGTCAGAAAAACAACTTTCTAAATGCACTGCCTGCGTTGCCATGCAAACAAAGAGACACATGTAGGCCTTGGATATCTTAGCATTCCTTCTCTTACTCTTTTTAATGCCAAATGGGCCAGCAAAATAAACCCTCTTACGTTCAAAAATGGACGTCCTTGTTCCACTCTCGAAGTGGAAGATCTCCCATGAGAGGCTGGGAGTGGGAGGCCCTCATCTTGTGGCATATGACACACTTGATAGTCTTGAGCGAATAACTCGGCGAGCTGCAAGTACCAGAAGTGGCGTTGTAACACACTTTGCAAAGCTCGTGGTCCGATATGCAGGATGAGCGATGGAAAGGGTCGATTATGAGGTTTGTCAAATAGTTCTTCCACGGCAGCAGCAAGGGATCCCGGGGATTTGTAGGGTAAAGATGCATTCCGCAGTGGGACCTCCTACTCGAATCAACCTGATGGATCGATGAAGGGATTTAATCGCTGCAAAAGAAGGAGAGCACGGTAACTTCTTTGCTAACAATGGAAATCTTTCCGAAATGATCTTGCTGAACTTGTTAATCCATAGTTGGGATGCTTTGCGTAGCCGTTTAGCGTCAATTTTCCCGTGCAAACGGAACGTCACTGATGATTGTGCGTTCCTTGCAAATCTTAAACACCAAGCTGTAACGCGTTGGAGGTTAGTCAGAGTGGGAATCTCTCCAAAACATCGGACGCAATGGGTGCATTCGTCGTTACCAAACATGTTGAATGAACTTTTGACTTCGGGAATGTCGCAAGGCTGTAGGCATGGTACAGTTGCAATGGGCCATTTTTCTTGTTGGGACGACAAAACCATATTGGACCCCTCCACCACAAGGGATGAGTGAGTAGCTGTTTTGGAGTTGGGCCCTTGCTGGCGCAGTCGCTGGGTTATGATGTGTTGAAACATAATTCCATATTGACGGCTCGGTTGCCTCAAAGATCTGGACGACACGGTTAGACACGAATGGTTTTCAGCTTAAATGGGGGCGTAGAAAGCCACGCCAAGACTGTGGCCGAATCGCAGAAAGCATAGATTACCGATACAATTAATCTTGAAGCTGAGTATGGACATGGCATACTGCAACAATTTTGAGAGGAGCACGGCTCCGCACAATTCCAGGCGGGGAAATTGAAAGAGTTTTCAATGGCGCTACCTTTGATTTTCCCATTAGCAAGCTTACATTAGTGTTGAAATGAGAATCACATGTGTGAAGGTAGATCACTGCAGAGAACCTTGTTCCGAGGTCATCGCAGAATCCAACTAGGTTGGCCTTTTAACGTTCGTTGGACGAAAATATGAAAACGTTCGATTCTTAGTTTTGCTAATTCGTCGAGTTGGTTTGAAAAACACCATCCACTGGTCGTGAATCGTTGAGGTATAGGATCGTCCCAACCAGCCCAAGGGACCCAATTTTTGGATAATGCATTTGGCAGTGAAGACTGCTGGTGTGACCCAACCCAGTGGATCATAGATGCGTGCGAGTACGGACAGTAATGCTCGTTTGGTGTGAACCTCATTTTCATAGAAACTTTTGTATGAAAATGCGTCGCCTGTGCATCCCAGTGGATGCCTAAAATTTTCACAACTGAATCGTCAGGAGAAGTCAATGCAAGATAAACCTCCCTGTCTATCAGTGGGAAAATCATAAAGAATTTCCGGGCAGTTGCTGCTCCATTTCCGCATTTGGAAAAACCGCCTGGCTTGAGGAGATCAATAAGTTGATTTTTAAGGAAGAAGCGCCTCTTCAATTGAATCTGCTCCAGACAATAAATCATCAACATAGATGGGCCTCTTGAAGGATCTTTGCTGCATCCGGATACTTTGCACCTTCATCTCGAGCTAGTGATGAAAGTGTTCTTATAGCCAACCAAGGGGCAGATGAGACTCCGTAGGTAACGGTTTCCAATTCGAAACAGCTGCATGAGGGAGTCAGATGAACTCCTCCATAAAATAGTTGGAACGCCTGTGCTCTGGTAAAACAAAGATTTGCCGATACATCTTGCAAATGTCCCGCCGAGAATACAACCGGGTGCATTCGGAATTTGAGAATAACATCTGTTTAGTATGGGGTTGAAGCTTTTGGTCCTGTATGGAGGATATCGTTGAGCGATCTGTTGCATGAAGCTTTAGCAGATGCGTCAAATACAACACGTAGCTTAGTGGTAGAACTTGACAACTTGAAACGGGATGATTGAGGAATAACAAACTGCGGACCGAATTAGAAGAAGAGGGACACCTCTTCCATGTGTCCCAGATCTTCATACTCCCCCCATGAACTCTGCATAAGGTTTCTGAAGTTCAGGTTGTCGAGTAAGACGACGTTCAAGTTGCGGAAGCGAGAGAGTGCTCGTGGATAGGAATGCCTAGTGTAGGTGCATCTTCTTTAAACGGCAAGGGAACCACATACCGCCCAGTGTTATCACGATAATGACAAATTTTGTAAACAAAATCTTCACAATAAATTCAGCAGGGTCAACGGCTATCTTGGCTTGTGGAGGTTCTTCAACTTCCCACAACCTCCTCATTTTTTTTGAACTCAAGTGAAGAATCAACTGAGGCTAGCAAAGTGGTGACAGTGGAAGGCTATCTCGATGGAGAGTCCATCCTACCCATGAGACCCAGCCGTAAATACTAAGAAGGGCTGAAGGATACCCCCTAACCTTTGGGACCAATGAAAACCTCCGGATATAAGTTTGGCACCAAGAAGAAAATTTAATAGGTCCGGGAAGATCGAATTTTGGATCAGCCAAAATTAAAATGTTTAAATTGGGCGCAGGAAGAAAGAGGAAAAGTGAATAACAGGCATGTTCGAGGTAATGGTAGACAAAAACGATAGCACTGTCATCAACCTAGGATGAAACCGAATCTCTAGGGTTGATTTTACAACTGACAAAATCCCGTGGTTTGGACACATGTTACTTAGACCAGCAATGTTACTAGGGAGCGAGAAACAGGCAGCCCAAGAAAGATTAGCACAACTTGAGGTGATGAACGACGACTGAGCTCCTGAATCCCAATTAGAACTCTTACCGGTTGGTAAGAAACCAAAATTGTCCTTGCAGTGAACAACAGCTGTACCCTAACAACACAGGGGTGGAGGCTACCGGAGTGGCGAGGGCATGGCACGATGTACTCGTCGAGGTTGATGACCTCCCTGTGTCAGAACTTGAAGGTGATACAACATTTGGGTCATGTTGTGTTTGGTACTAGAATGCAGTAGCGTGTTATGACGATAGTTGCATTGTAAAACCACGACGTTGTTTGAAGGACATTGCGTTATCATGTGCGTGTTTTTTAAGCAATTGAAAACATAAACGTAAGATCGCACTCGATCGTGGGCGTTTGACTAGGATCAAGAGCTAAAAACTCAGGACATTTATAGATAGAATGTTGTTGCTTGCAGCAACGGGGCAAGATTTGGTAGTGGGTTGAACAGCCGCCACGAATGAACGACCATGAACAACTTTATTATCAAATGAATGTGATGGCCGGCTTTGATTGTGTAGGCTTCACAGAGGGAGACTTTATAGGAAGTCTTGTCAATGTTAGATAGTTCAAGGACCCTTTAACATGACCTTGAATAAACTTCATCAAACTGTCATAACTTGGTATGTCCGTCAATTGCAATTGCATCTCAAACAGCTTCCGAGTTGGTCGGTCCAAGTTGTGTAATGCTATGTATAATAATACAAAAATCACCTAAGTCAAGAATGTTTAGGTGGCGAAGGGTACGACGCAAATCTTGAAAAGTTTCTAGAAATGAGTTTAGTCCCGATAAAGACTCAGACGTGAGTGCTTTAAACTCAAACATTTTGTCTAGATATTTAGTGGCAAGGACTCGTTTTTTTGTGGTATTTCTCCTATTAGAGCTTGCCAAAACAATTACGTAATTAGCATCTGTAATAGGCAGACTCAATACAATGCTTTTAGGCGGTCCGCTTACTAACGTGATAAGGTATTGAAATCGCTCTATGTTCGTAAGTGACTCATTGTCATGGATTTTAAACAGCGATAAGTATCGTAAAATGACACCCAATGTTGATAGCTGCCATCAAAACGTAGGAATATTTATTTGGGTAAACGAGGGGGTGTGCCTGGCATCCTAGCTGATGTTGCAGTTTTCCGTAGTCTTAAGTGACTCTGCAAATGCCTTTTACCATCATAATAAAAAATTGTCGAATGATTCTAAGGGCTTTCGAGTCGACAACAGTCTCAGAATCAAGAAGTAATTGAGTTTCAACGATTTCTGCGTGGATTTTGGTGAATTCTTCGGAAATGTTATCGATGTGTTCAAATCTCACTTTGAAGGTTGTTACTTTGGCTGCGTTTCCTGGTATTTCCTTAGTTAGGTCAAGAGCGTTGAAGCTTACGGAATTCTCGTTGTTTACGAACATCGAGACTGGTAATTTATTTTCAAGTTTAGTTTGATGCTTTCTCCGGCCATAGTTAAAAGTGACAGGACAACTTACGTAGGACACTAAATACAAAACAAAAGCGATAGCCCGGCGCTAGATCGCCTATCAAAAAGAGTGGAAAAGAATCAAGACAAAAAAAAACAAACCTAAATCAAAAAGCTAGACTAACGAACTGATCGGGCCTACGGAGGACCAGAATATTTCTATGCAGGGAGGGCATAATACGAAAGTAAAAATTGTAAAATAAATTGTCGCCGGAGGTTGGCGTTAGGAGCAGTAGAGTTTTAGGAATGAATGTTTGTGTTTAGGAAGCCGCACTCACCTTAAAGTCACTTGTTGGTCAAGGCACAGCACAGTCGGCTTGGTTGGTTCGTTGTCTTGACTTTTCCACTAATAATAATTTTAAACTTATAAACACACGATGTGGTCTACACACCACTGTAGCTCGGAAGTGAATGGGGCGCATGCCTAGGGCGAATGATTCGAACTTGAACAATGTAGATGATTTAATGAAAGTAGTTGTCGGACTGGTTTTTACTACAGTTTTATATTTGCAGTGCGGCGTAAGGATATGGAAGGGAGGGAAAATAGATTCAAAAATTCTAATCCTAAACTTTTTGAATGAGGATTTAGAAAGTTTTTCACCGTTGTGATAAATGATAGAAGTTCTTCATATGGTTGGGACGGATCAAGTTTCGTGCGCAAAGCTTAATATATTGTAACATTCGGATTTAAGTATTCAATCCGTTTCTTGTTTTTACGTCAGACATTTTTTTTAAAATGTTTTAGAGAATCAAGAGTGAATGAACAGAACACAATATTTCGTCTTTAAAGTCTACCCAAGCAGTAACTTAAACTGATTTTTAGAAAAAGATAATTGTTTACACTTTTAAAGCTAACCAAAAACCCAACCCCGTCGACGCTGCCACCACCGGACGAGCGAGCATTGTCAAGTACAAAACGGTATTTTAAACAGGAAACTCAGACCCAACTTGTTGGACACGATTCCAACCGCGGGCGACTCCAGTATCAACAAAGATAATAAACAGAGATAAAACCCAAACCAATCCTCACCCCCCCCCCCCCCCTCCCCCCACTATATCACAAAAACGGTTTCATGTATTGTAACAAGCTCCAAAATCTTCCTCACCCCCCTCCCACCAACACCTTATTAATGAAACTTACCTTTTTAAGTCAATCGATCATTGTCAAGTCCATTTCCATAGCACATTACATTCCCAACCAGTCTATAATGCCGTCCGCGGTGGCACATGTGATAAGGGCGCTGGTCTCAAGCGTATGGCACTACGAGGACGTGGGTTCGTATCCCGCATACACAGTATGATGTGTTAGTAATCGTCCTCATCGTCATCTATCACCACTCATCGTCCCGAATAGCCTTAGTGCATTAATATGAGAGGTAATTATGCGTTTACAGTTTTCTGAGAAAAACTGCATAAAACTTCCTCACCTTTTCACAATATGTGTATTTTAAATTCATTTCAGCTACCGCAATACGATCTTTTTACTGTAACTAATGTTTTTCATCTTTTTACCTGTGGAAATTGTGCTGTCGTATGCTAGAGTGTGGTTTGGAAAGCGCTATCTCCTCCGCTACGTAAAAAAGTATTTTTGTTTAAGGTGGATCCATGGACCCAATTTAAAATTTTCCTAAATATTAGTTTAACGAAACATAGGACATAGTTTATCAATTATGATCATCTGACATTGCCAAAACTATTTTTGATTTATTTTTCGGTTGAGCGGTACGCCCAATATAGACGATTATAGTGAAATTTTTGACGTATACACGGCACAGCTTTCTGCTCATAATTTTTGTGTTAGAAGGCTAACTTTTGTTTCTATTTGTAACACATACTCCTGGCTATAAACTCTATATGTTGGAATTTGTTTCCCGTTTATATCTTTCACGATACGATTTTTTATTTTCGCCGGTACAAAGTTAGTGTTTGTACCGGCGGAAGAAAAAAAATTGTACCGTGCAAGATATTAACAAGAAAAAAAATACCAACATATACAGTTTATAGCCAGGAGTATGTGTTACAAAAAGAAACAAAAATTAGCCTTCTAACACAAAAATTTATGAGCAGAAAGCTGTGCCGTGTAAACGTCAAAAATTCACGATAATCGTCTATATTGGGCGTACCGCTCAACCGAAAAATAAATCAAAAATAGTTTTGGCAATGTCAGATGATCACAATTGATAAACTATGTCCGATGTTTCTTTAAACTAATATTTAGGAAAAATTTTAATTAGGTCCATGGATCCCCCTTGTTAAAAAAGGTATTTTGTTTAAAATAGCGACTTTAAAGTTTTTTTTGTAACTAAAACGGCAACAAACGATGACGACCCCACCAAGCAGAGTAATAGCACGTCGTGTTCACGTAAAAAATAGTTTTTCACTACCGTATTCCGAGTTTACAAAAACAAACCTTCAAAACCTTTAACGTCCCTATTTTAAACAAAAATACCTTTTTTAACCTTTAAAGTCGCTATTTTAAACAAAAATACTTTTTTACGCTGCGTGCGCAGCGGTAGAGACATACTGGAGACAAATCGGAGGAGATAGCGCTTTCCCAACCAACATGGCGGTCTACGTACAGTACAGCACAATTTACACTGGTAAAAAGACGAAAAACATTATAGTAACCAGTGAAAAGATCGAAATGCGGTACTTGAAAATGAATTAGGGACTATCAATTACACATACTATGAAAAGTTGGAAACATTTTATGAAGTTTTTCTCGGAAAACTGTAAACGGCATAATTACCATATGAGACTTTAAGAAACAAAAAATCATCAATGTATAAATCGTCACTATAACCCTAGCTTCACATTCAACGACAATCTCACTCGATATAACACTAAAAACTGTCGCGCCTCGCGATAACCCTAGATGCACGCATACTAACATAGCACAGTCCAGTAAGCACCAAAGCAATGTCGTATTATTCAGTATATCGTCCCGATAAAACTTGTTACACGCACGCTACTACAATAGCACACTGTCTATCACTTATCGTCGCACTAGACCTAGCTGCACGAACACTATAAACATAACACACGGTATAAACACTAGACTTCGTCGCGCTAGCTCTAGCTGCGACCTCCCTCGCCCGTGGAAGGTTCGTTACTGACTCTACGAAGCCTATACTTGTCAGATTGCCGGTGCATCAGTGAGTCATGTGCTGCACTCTGCCCGGTAGAATGCACACTGCACAGGCGGATGCGATACTCTCACTAGCAGTGGCGTACACCCAAGTGATCGGGGGGTTCGAATATCATGCCACGCACACAGTGGCGAAACGCAGAAATATAATATCAAAAGGGCAAAGGGGGGCATGACCTTTACAATTGTGCTGCAGGTAATTTTATTTTAAATTCGAATCTTGAAAGTGGTTTTTATCCCATCTGGGCCTGGGGTAGAATTGGCCCAGAGCATGGTTCTGCTAATCGTTAATAGGCGATTCAAGAGAAAAAGTCCACGTCTCAAAACATCAGCTAGTATGAAGGTTAGGATTTTACTCCCCGAAAATAGAGGCGAGCTCTGTCAATCGTCGTCGGGAACCTAGCCCCCTTCCCTTAAAGGGGTATTAACTCAAAAAAATATTTTTCACCACATGATCTGAACACACACTACATAAAATTTGGACAGTTTAAAAAAATGATATCTTTTAATTGTCATTTTACCACGAATATATCAATTTTTTTACCCAAACTTATTTGCGAAAATTGATTTTTGGGAAATTTCTTAAATTGTCTTTAAACCTTCTGATGCTAATTTTTCCAGAGGAATGATTTATGGAAAATAATGCGAGGTTTATAAAACTTAAAACGTTTTATTCAAAAGCAAAAAATGAAACACACGTATGGAAAAAACACCATGGTAAAAATCAGCTTTTCAACCCCTACCTAAGTGGGGTCTATAAGCCTAACAATCGTGCAAATCGTGAAAAAAAGCATGAAAATTTGCGAATTTACTAATATGACCACAAGGAATTAAAAAATCGATGGCCCCAAGTTGAGTTCCTGTAACTTTCATATTAATTGAATTAAAAAAAATTAATTGATTAATTAACCAACAAAAATATTTTAAAGGAGACAACACAGTCGACATTGGTATAAAATGAAAGCTTATTTACGGAGAATAAATAAATGAAAAAATATTTAAAAATTAATTAATTAATGATCTAATTAATTGAATTTTAGTAATTTTTACCACTTTCTTTTTATGTATAATTATGTACACCTAAAATTCTACCGATTGTCATAAAAATTTTCACCCCTTTACTAACATAATGCCAATAAATCCAAATTTTGATGGCCCCAAACAAATTTCTTCAACTCCTAGATAAATGGATTAATGAAATTAATAATTAGATTAATACCAGTTAAAATGTTTGACATTCACAAACCACAGTCAACTGATGTATCAAATAATAACAAAACAAGCAAAAGAAAAAAGAAAAGTGATGGCTTCAAGGTCGGGTTCTTATCACTTTCCCATTAATTCAATTAATTCAATTAACGGATATTAATCACAAAAATTACAAAATTAATGTACAAAATAAACACAGCATAGTCGACTTGGGTATCAAATGAAAGCTTATTTCACGAGTAAATAATATGTGAAAAAATATTTTTCATTTTTTAAATTTAAACATCCAATTAATTACATTTTAGTAAAATTATACCACTTTGACTTTTGTATAGTTATGTTTTCCCAAAAAACTTACCGATTGTCATAAAATTTCACCACTTTAATAACATAATGCCAAATTATCCAAATTTTTGATGGCCCCAAACGAAATTCCTGCAACTTTTAGATTAATGGATAATGAAGTTGAGAATGAGCTAGTTTCCCCTTAAAATTGCCTTAACATTAAATTTATGCGCAAACGATTGACAATTGTAGTATTAAAAAAAATATGATCACAAAACCAAAATAATGATGGGTCCAAACTGAATTCCACTAATTTATTATTAATTGAATTAGTGGAATTAATTATATTTTATTTCAATCAAATGTGTAAATGATCACAACATAGTCGACTTGGGTACCAAATGAAAGCTTTTTTTTTGAATAATTAAAATGTGAAAAATATATTTAGTTAATTAATTAATCATCTAATTTTAAATTTCAATATAGTTAAAAATTTTACTTTGGTTATGTATAGGTATCAAAAACTCTACCGATTGTCATAAAATCTTACCACTTTACTTACACGATGTCAATAAAATAAAATAAAATAATTATAGCACCAAACGAAATTCTTGTAACGTACATTTTATTAAAAAAATGAAATTAAGAATTAGCTAGTTTTACGTGCCACAGTCAACTGGTGTAATAAATAATAGCCAATTGTATGGTGATTAAGAAAGTGTAATTAAAGGATTGCATATATTAATAAACATATGCCTTAATAAAATTTTGTCAATGTACAATTGGCTATTATTTAATACACCAGTTGACTGTGGCCCCGTGAACTAGCGAATACTTTATTTTAGTTATTTAATAAAATGTAAGTTACAAGAATTTCGTTTAGTGCTATAATTATTTGATTTTATTTTATTGACATTTGTGTAATTTAACTGGTAAGATTTTATGACAATCGGTCGAGTTCTTTATACTCTACATAACCAAAGTGGTAAAATTTTACTTGATTTTAATTAATTAGATGATTAATTAAATTATAAGATGATTAAACTAAATATATTTTGTCACATTTTAATTATTCATAAAAAAGCTTTTATTTGGTACCCAAGTCGACTATGTTGTGATCATTTACACATTTGATTGAAATAAATATAATAATTCATAATCAATTAACAAAACTAAAGTGGAATTCAGTTGGACCCATCATTATTAGTTTATTGTGTCATATTGTTTGAAAACTACAATTGTCAATCGTAGCGCATAATTTGAATGTTAAGACAATTTCAAGGGATCAGCTCATTCTCAATTTATTAATCCATTAATCTGGGAGTTGTAGGAATTTCGTTTGGGGCCATCAAAATTTTGGATAATTTGGCATTATGTTATTAAAGTGGTGAAATTTTATGACAATCGGTTAAAATTTTTGGAATACATAACTATACAAAAGTCAAAAGTGGTATTATTTTACTAAAATGTAATTAATTGGGTGATTAATTAATAAATGAAAAAATTTTTTCCCCATATTATTTACTCGTGAAATAAGCTTCATTTGATACCCAAGTCGACTATGCTGGGGTTTTATTTTGTATTAATTTGTAATTTTGTGATTAATATCCGTTAATTGAATTATTGAATTAATGGGAAAGTGATAAGAAACCCCACCTTGGGGCCATAACTTTTCTTTTTTATTTTTCTTGTTTGTTATTATTTGATTACATCATTGACTGTGGTTTGTGAATGTCAAACATTTAACTGGTATTAATCTAATTATTTAAATTTCATTATTCCATTAATCTAGGAGTTAAACGAATTTTGTTTAACGCCATCAAAATTTGGATTTATTGGCAAATTATGTTGTAAAGGGATGAAATTGTATGACAATCGGTAGAATTTTAGGTGTACATAATTATACATAAATCGAAAGTGGTAAAATATTACTAAAATTCAATTAATTAGATCATTAAATTAATTATTTTTTAAATATTTTTCATTTTTCATTCTCCGTAAATAAGCTTTCATGATACCAATGTCGACTGGGGTTGTCTCCTTTAAAATATTTTTGTTGGTTAATTAATCAATTAATTTTATTAATTCAATTAATAAAAAAGTTAAGGAACTCAACTTGGGCCATCGATTTTGAATTCCTTGTGGTCATATTAGTAAATTCACAAATTTCCAGCTTCCCCGATTTGCCGATTGTTATATATTTTTTTGGAGCTTATAGACCCCACTACTATTATAATTTCATAAAAAAAAATTACAACTTTAAAATAAAGCCAAAAAAACTTAGATAGATCGTGCCAAACACCTCTTCTTTTTGGTTCACATAGATACTAGAGCTTAGTACAATCTAAAATGCCCATTTTTACATGTGTCTTGAAACTGTCCCCAAAAACCTCAAACAGGTAAATATATGCATTCCAAAATCAACACCCATTTGGTAATCAGCATTTTTTGACCGAACTACTTGCCCCAAATAAACAAAAAAAATATGGAGAATTTACATAAAAAGCTGTTAAGAACGTCAAGTTTGCCAATATTTTTTTGGATCAAAATCTCGAAGGTCACGGTGCATAAAAATCGTCCCCATGTTATTTTCTTATGGGGAATTTTGCCGATGGTTATTATTTTGGATTGACGCTCACTTTTGGTATAATGCCAACCACTCTAAGCCTTAGGGGGGGGGGAGGAGGGGTCTAGGGTCAAAAACCAGCTAGGTAAAGGGGGGAAGGGGGGTTTCCACGTCGCGGTCGTCATCGTATTTGTCATCATTTGTTGTGTCATTGTCATCGTCGCGGGGGGTCGTCAAGGGAAGGGGGAAGGCCCCGTCGACAAATTTCCAGAGCTCGCCTCTAGTTCGGGAAGTAAGATAATCTGCTCTTTCTTGCTGATGTTTGCGAGGTGGACTTTTTCTCTTTAATCTCCTTTTACAATTAGCAGAGCCTGCTCTGGGCCAATTCTATCCCGGGCCCAGATGGGGAACCTAGCCCGAAGTATGTAATGTTTGACAATTTTTTTAGGAGGTCATGGTGGCCCCCCAAAAATTTTTCTGTTAATTCCTAATTTCATAACAAGTTAATTAGCCTGAATGAAATGTATTTTTTGATTTTAGCGGTTTAAAAACCCCTTTAACGACCCCTCGACGACGATGACGGCATTAAACTCCCCGAACAATGACGAAGACAATGACGACCGCGACGTGAGAACCCCCTTTCCTTCCCCTTAAACCCCTGGCGTGTTCCTGACCAGCATGCCCCCCCCCCCCCCCTAGGTTTAAGTGGTGCATTATGAACCCTACGGTTGACGCGTCCTTAATCTATTTTTTTAAGTGGTATTTTACGTTTTATAGGAAAAGTTCTGGTGTTTGCAAAATGGGAAATGATTTTTTTTGTAATTTCGGTTTAAGGGGCGGTAAACTGTAAGGTCAATTGCGCCCCCTCTGATAATGAAGTTTATAAGTCATTTTTTTTAAAACATTTTTTCCAAATGGGTGGAAGAAAGGGGGTGACTTAGAGACGGGGGAAGGAAACAGATTGTGCGGTGGAACTAGCCCATGAAAGGGGAGGGCAAAAGTGAAGGAACCGGGGCGGAATCAGGCCGGGCTCGCAAAGGCAGGGGAAGGGAGTTTTTGGGGGAAGGGGGGTTTTTGTGGTTCCCCCCGTCGTGGTCTGTTCATCGTGTCGCCATCTTACCGGTAAGGTCGGTGAGCGCCCGGTGCCACGACCGGGGGGTCAAGTTTTTTAAATGGGAAACAGACACGGGAAAAATGGGGCGCTTCAACTGGTTTCATATTGGGGCCCCTTGAGATATATTTAATCAAATCTGTTTAGGTGTGTTTAATGATTATATTGTTTTTTTATTTAAAAAAGATTACTAAAAGTTGTCCAAAGGAAATGAATGGAGATTTAAATAAACATAAAGGCCCAAGCCCAACCCCTACATCGATTGAAAACCCCTTCCCCCTCCGCCCACTTAATCTGTCCTGGCCCCTCTCTGAATGCACCTCAAAAGAAACCCCCCCCCCCCCCCCCCCAACTAAGCGTTTCTGATATTGGGAACTTCTCTTATTAAACACCGGGGGCAGGGGGCAAAGTGCTCACAAAGAAACATCTCCATCAGCAGAAGTCAAAGAGTTCTTTAGTAGAACTAAAGAGGTAATTAATTTAAAATATAGGTCGGGCAAGTCGGTTACTCCGGCAGACCCCCTTTCCAAAAGAGAACGGGTCTCAATGGGAAAAATCGGTTGTGTCGAGTTAGAGAAAGGGGAAAAACGGGGGGTATAGGGGATGCAAGGGGGATAAAACTACACCGCAAAAACTAAAGAACCCCAAAAGTTTTTATTTTGACGAAATTTGGGTTTGCTTAATGATAAAAACTCTTTTATTTAAAAGAAAAAGTCTGACTTTATTTTGAAAAACATACTTATTGCTTTGTTGCAAGTCTCAGATGTCGATACCGTTAGTGTGGGATACGACGTGAGGAACAAGGGCGCTTCAACCGGGTAGGTCATATGGTTCCACCTGTAATATTAAAAGTTGTAAAATAATTTGTTGTTGTTTGATCATTATTTCTCTCATTAATAAAATTTTGAAAAAATTTAGATAAAACGCGATAGAAAAAAAAAGTATTTTTTGGGGAAAAATTAAAAAATGTATGATGTGATAAAATTTGTCTTTTTTTTAAAAAAAAATTGGATTAGGCAGTAAAAACCGTTAGGTCTGTTTTTTAAAATGATACAAGGTTATCTTGAAAAGACTCATGTACAGAAACCACAGACTTTAATTAAAAAAACCCCATTTTTCGTTAACTTCTACACAAACACATATTTTTTCCAAAAAAAACCTTCATCCCTGTTAACATTCTAAAAATAACAATCCCCCTGCAACCACTGCCACTAGATGCCTCCCACATCTGGTGAAATGGCACAGCCATCTAGGTGAGGGAACCTCATTGAAAGCCCCCCCCCTTAAGAGAGTGAAGAAAAATTTCAATGTTTTAAGTAAAGCAAGGGAAAGAAATACTTAAACAAACTAGAAGAAAAAAACAAAGGCTCTTCTCTTCAAATAAAACTTTTTGTCTGGCGTATAAAAACTAGTGCCAAACCTCAGTGCATGATGTCCAGTTGATTTAAACGGTACTTTTCCCCCGCAATAAGAAAGGTTTTGCCGACTCCCACACTTTCCGTGTCGTCAGTATTCCCCACTTGACTTTCCTTTTGTACAAATCTACTATTTTTTTCTTCCTTCTTCTTTTTTTGTGGGGTGATCTTGTACGTTTTCTTCTTTATTTCTTCCTTCTTCTTCTTTTTTGAGGTGTACTTCTGTTTCACCCTTGGTCCACCAAGTCATCATTGTTAAAAAAATAACTGTTCAGCTGTTTTTTGTTTTGATTCTGGTAAAAGGCATTTAAAGCTAACACCATTTTGCCAAATACACATTTAAGTCATCATATTTAAATTTAGACCTTTGTTGCAAACAACCAATCCCCCAAAAATAGCTTGCTTGTTTATCTTGGTACGACAAAGCAAGGTACATCCTTCCCCAACAACCAATCTTTACGGCATGATATTGTTTGAAACATTTTTTGAACATGAACCTTTTCCCCATTTTTATCGAATTGTTGGCTTGGCGTGGGGGATTTTCACCCCCCGGTCAATAATTCATGCCTCAACTTGGTTTGAAACAAACCCCATGCTTTCGGGTGCTTGTCGTTCTTGATGCCTGAAACTCTTCATCAGAAAGGGATCGCGGGCATCGTCTCTGCAAATTTGGGCGGATGCCTGATGACGATGGAATTTCCCTGCATAAACCCTCGTAGTTGCATCCATATTTGGGTTGGGGCGCACATCATGTCGAAGAATGCAACTGACATTTCGATCTAGGGATCTCCCGATTTCCCCTTGGGCGTTTTTTACCTCCGAAACTATCACGGGTTGCGTCACCGTCCAGCAGCTCCACTGGTGATTTTGTTACGTGTATTGGAGCGTGGAGTTGTTTTTCAAATCCACTTTCCCTGGTTAGTGCCTTTTGGCTACCGAGGTTTGGACCCCAATCTTTTTTTTTTAATCCCCGTTCCCTTGTCGTGTCCCTTGTCATATGTCGAGGACCTATCACCCCCCATAGATTTGTCTCGGTTGCTAGTACCATCTTTCCAAAAAACAACCTTCATCTCCTCTTTCACATTCTAACAACTAACAATCACCCCTAGCTCCCACTGCCACATAATGATCACTCCCCATCTGGGTAGGAACAGAATCTAGGGGGGGGGAACCCTCATGCGGTTTTATCGAAAACTCTATCCAAGGGGATAAGGGTGATAAGGGGTGATGGGGGTTTCTCAGTCTCGGTCGTCATTGCCCTTGTCAAGTTTTTTCGTCATGCTCGTTATCGCCAAGAGGTTTCACAAAAAGGGGGAGGGGTCTTTGTAAACGACAGCCAGAGCTGCCTCTATTTTTCAGGGAGTACTCTCCTAATTGCGAGCGTATGTTTGCGAGATGTAATATTTATCTTTTTCCTCGCAATAAACGATTATTAGAGCCAAGCCCCAAATTCTGCCAGGGGGGACACTGTAGGTTATAAATTGAGTGGTTGAGGATAAGTTTTTAATTTTGTTTTCAAAGTAATAAAAAAAAAAAATTATCATCAGTATGAAAACAATAGTTTTTTTAATTGTTTTTATGGAAGATATATTTGGCAAAAATTGTACACTGTTGAAGAGGAATTTAAGCAAAAAGTCTGTCGCCGTTGTCCGTCGGGGTCTTGTCTTTGCATCAATCTTGGGTTGTCATTGTTGAGTCGTGGGGTAGTCGTCATGGGAATGGGAAGAGGCCACCGACAACGAATCCCAGAGTTTCCTTAGTTTAGGAAGTGATATTATTTCCCCCTACGTACTAGCTAATGTTTGCGAGAGGGACTTTGTTTCTTTCCTCGCCTTTAATGCAGAGCCATGCTCGAGCTTAAATCCCCAAAACTCCAATTTTCCCCAAATTTTCTGTAAATTTTTTTTTAAAATCGTTTTAAAATCACAGTTACAATTTTTTTTTTAAAATGGTATTTAATTTAGTTTTGTGCTATAGATCACGGGTAAAAAATCTTTTTTTGGGGTTTTTAGCCCCTTTAAGGAAAGGAGGGAGCTACCCGACGCGACCGCAAGAGTCGCCTCTAGTTTCGGGGTAATCGTTAATTTTAAAAGCCGTTTTTGCGATAGGGCCCTTGTCTCTCTCTCGCATTTTAAGATTAGCAACCCATGCTTGGGCTTTATTTTTTTAGGGTATTTGTAGATGAAAGTTATCTAACAGATTTTAGCTTGAAGGTGTGGTGCGAGTTGGGGTTTGTTTTTTTTGGTGAAAAATAGAAACGGAATCAAGTATCGCTAAAGCGGGTTCTGTTTCAGATGGTTTCATCATGACAATTTTAAAAAACCCCCAGAAAGGGAGTTTCCTTTTTTTTAAAATATTTCATTAATGTATATTAAAAGGGCTTAAATTCTTCTATAATAAGGGGATATCCCCAGCATGGGCTATGTAGAAGTAAAAATAATCAGTTAGTTTTGGGGGAAGTGGTCATAACCCCCCTGTGCATTCAATGTTTCTCGTGCAATTTTCCAAAGGGTCTCGCTCGTTTTTCTTGGGGGTGACCTTGAATATTTTGCCGCTCTGCCAGTTCAATTACTTCTTGAATCTTGTTCTAGCCATCAACATACACAGCAAAGTACACCATAGACCCTAAAACCATTGGGGTCGGGTTCATCTTTACACCATTGACGACGTGAAAAACTAGGCGCTTCAACCGAATAGGTCATATTGCCAAATGCTGTCAATACACTTTAAATCCCTGTCTTTTGCCCATTCACAACGACCTTTTCAAATACATGCTGTAGCCATTCTGCAGAGATTCTAATTTAAACAATTTGGGAACCTGTTGTTGGATGCCACCTGGAGCTGCCCATGGAAGTTTTGGCCTTACCAAGTCAGGTACATGAACGAGCTACATTGGGCCCGACATATGTAGGCTCCTGAAACGAAGCCAAGCACTCTTAAAGCTTTTGCACACAGTTTTCCACGTGCGTATTCCACTTCAAGTCGCTGTGACTTCAGACCCGAACTTGTTTTGTTTGCAACATTTAAAACTTTTCTTTTGAAAAATATTTTAACAATATATAGGGGTTTCTGAGCTTTTCCCATTTGACCTGCCCAAAAAAAATAGTCCTTTTTTTTTTTTTTTTTTATATATATATATTTCCCCAAAAACGTTCGCGGGGCCCGGGAGATTTAAAATTTGGACCATCTGCAAGCTTCTTTTCTCGATTAAAGCCTTATTTTGGGGAAAAAATCGTTCAAAAAGTTACTTTTAAAGTTAATAAAAAGTTTGTTTTTTTTTTAACTAAACCGACAAAACTGAGGGGGCCAAATCATTTAGAATGCCCGTCCGGCCCAAATTATGAAAAAAATAAAAAATAATAGAGTGAACATCATAGAAAAAAAAATGTTTTAAATTTAAAAAATAAAAAATTAAGTATTTTGATATAATAAAATTTGGGTAGTTTTAGTTTATTTCGATTTTGGTTTAACCCTGCATTTACGCACGTCAATCGTTGTCTTGAAGCGCCCCATATATCCAAGGCGATTATTTTTTTTTGTTTTTTTAAATTTAAAGGACGCGTCAACCGTTAGGTCAAAAGCACCACTATAGAATGGGGGATATGCGGGGGAAGGGCCCTGGGCAGAACAAACCCAAGACAGGGGAGGAAAGTGGGGGTTCTCACTTTTGCGGTCGTCTTTGTCTTTGTCATCTTTTTGTGTCTTTGTTTTTGTATCGTCCCCGGGGGGGTCGTAAAGGGGAAAGGGGGGCAAGGCCCGACGAGATTGCCAGAGCTCGCCTCTTGATTCGGGAAGTAAATATACCCTTTATCTAGCCGTGTTTCGGGGGGGACTTTTTTCTTGATCTTTGTCATCGTTCGTGGTGTCTTGTCTTTCATCGTCGCCGGGGATCGCCCAAGGGGAAGGGGGCAAGGTCCTCGACGACGATCCCAGGCTCGCCTCTAGATTGGGGAAGTATATATACCCTTTTACTAGCCGATTTTGCGGGGTGGACTTTTTTTCTCTTGAATCCCCTTTTTACGATTACTCGGGCCCAAATTTTTGAGGGAAAAAAAACCCCCATGTATCAAAACCCGGGCCAGGGTAGGGGGGGGAAAGGGGGTTCTTACGTCGCGGTGTCTTTGTTTTTGTAACATTCGTTTTGTCATGCTCGTTATCGTCGGGAAGTTGTAAAAAAGATGGGGGGTCCCCTAAAACGATAGCCGAGATCGCCACTAGATGCGGGGAAACTCCCCTAATTGCGAGCTGATTTTTATAGTTGGTATTATCTCTTTCCCTGGACTCTTACGATTAGCAGTGCCAAGCTTGGGCCAGATTCCCCCCGGGGCCCAGACGGGGGACTTTGTCAGTAAAAAAAGGGATTTGTTCCCCTGTATTTTTAAATATTTTTTTTAAAAAAAGTTTAAACAAAAAAATAAAATTGATAAAGATAAAAGTGAAAAACAATAGATATTTTATTGTTTTTATGGGAAAAAATTTTGGTAAAAAAAAAATTAACTGTCAAAGGGGAATAGAGCTAATTCTGCACCGTTGTAATTTGCCTAAAGAAAAAAGGTGACTATTTTAAAAAGAGGTAGGCCTATACATAGAAAAATTCTCATACCAATTGGAGGGTACAGCATAGTTGCTGGGGGGGGGGCGGGGAGTAGGGTAAGCGGGGGGGGTTCTCACGCCGCTTTTTTCGTTTTTGTCGTCGTTTTTGTTTCATTGCCGTAGTCGTCGGGGAGGTCGTTTTGGGAAAAAGGGGGAGAGGTCCCCGAAAACGACCCCCAGAGCTCCCTCGATTTTTGGGAAAGTTATTTAATTCCCCTACGTAAGCTATGTTTGCGAGATGGACTTCGTCCCTTTCCTCGCTTGTATAAAAGCTTCAGACCCAGTCGGGGCTTAATTCTCCCCGGGGCCAGACAGGGTATTATATAACTCTGAGGTCAGCTTCAAAGAACTAAATACCTTGCATCATTCTAATCAACACGAAGAAACCCCTGGTTAAACTTTTATCGGGATTGCCAATGGCGGGTGTGAACACAGACAGAGAAAATATCACCTATGGAAAACGACGTAAAGAAAAGGGCGCTTCAACCCGGATGAATTTATTGTTGTATTTTTTTTAATTTTTCCTTAGCTTATAAAAGGAATTAAAGAAATTATTTATAGTCATAGAAAAAGACAATTCTTAAATTGGGGAAAAAAAAACCTAAATGTTTTTGAAGTTAAGTGATAAAAAAATTTTACTTTGAATAAAAAAATTTAGTTAGTTTTTCGCCGTTTTTAAAAATTTCCAAATCTGGATTTTTTCAATGGAGTAGGCTATTTTTTTAAATATTCTTGGGAAACTTCAACGAGGACAGGATTTAACAAAATATGGAGCAAGTTCCCTACGGTTAATACAAGATTGACATTTCGGAGACTGTTGAACCATATACTGAGAATCATATTTTTAAAGTATTTAAATCTAGGAAAGCTAAAGTCGTTGTTAAAAGGTGAGTGAGCCAGTGTTGAGTACCCCGGGAAGTTCCCTTTTCCCCCTACAACCTAAGGCCTCCTAGCCTATCAAAGGCCCAGAGTGGCCATTATGGCCTTTCGTTGACGGCCCTTATCTTATACCAAAAAAAATCAAAACTCTTTTTTTATTCCTATCGATTTTTATCATAAAATTAAAGCAAAAGTTCCCGGGGACCCCACCAAAAAATGGCTACTCACTCGTCATCAAAGACTTTTGGCGTTTCCCTATAAAACAATTGCACAAAAATTGTGGTCCATGCCCTTGTTCAACAGATACACCCCAGGCTAAAGGAACGGCCCGCATGTACGAAATTAGCAGTCGGACTTAGATAAATTCTGCCTCCAGCGTCAAGTAGGTTTAAAAAAAAATTAAAGACAATTAAGGCCTTAAAGAACAGGAGAAAGGTTTTTAGTTTATTTGGATTCAGGGCGCGTAACCGTTCGGGTTTAAAAAGCGCCCTCTAGCCTAAGAGATGTAGGGAGGAAAACCTTGCGTCAAACCAGCCCCGGTAGGGGAAAAAAAGGGGGGGTTTTTTCACGTCGTGGTCGTCATCGTCTTTGGGATCGTTTGTGTTTTCGCGACGTCGTCGAAAAAAGGGGTTTAGGAAAATTTGGGAGAGGGCCCCCGACGATTGACTGCCCAGGGGCGCATCTTTTTGGGGAGTAATATATAATTTTTCTTTTATACCAACCAGTTTTGTTTGCGAGATGGCTTAGGGGCCTTCCCGGGCTTTTACGATAAGCAAGCCCTGCTCTATGCCCCAATGAGACCTACGGCTTAGGCCTACGTAAAGCGTACAATATCTAGAATTCATGGGGTAGGTTAGAATTAAGAAGGTGTCTACGATTTTAATTTAAACTTTATACGGCGTAATACTGCGTATACTGCGGTATTCAGTTTTTTTTTGGATATCATCTATTATATAAATAATAAATATAAAAAAAGAAAAAATGACACACTTTAAAGAAAAGATATTTCAAAAAACCAAAAGAAAAGACACCGACTTTGAGAATTTTAAAATGATAGCGCTTTTTGAAATTTTTTTTTATATTTCTGGGTGTGGCCTCTTTTTCACATAAAAAATCTAAACAAAAAGTTTCGATATTTTTTTTTTTAAAACACATTTTTATTTATTAAAGGATTTAAACGCAAAGGATCTAGCTGATTTTGTTAACAGTTTTCAGTTAATTTGTACCCGGGCGTCTGTATAAAATTTCGCGCATTTTTTTCAGCGTTTTTGTCTGATTTTCGATGAAAAACACAGACCCCCACACCCCAAATCCAGAACGCCGTTTGAGTTCAAGGGGGGCCATCATCGCTACGCTCCCTGTTTTTTTAAATTTATTTGGATAAGGCGCGGCAAACCCTAGGTCATAATGCGCCCCCCAAGCCTAGGGGGTATGGGGAGGAGGGGTCTGGATGTGGTGGTGTAATGAGGTGATCTTCGGGGAAACAAAATCTCAATCAAGCTCGTTCTTTCCCCCTCCCCCTTATCCCCCCACTCTTTTCCATTCCCTATGAAGGATAACTCTGAAAATAGGGAATGTCTGAGGGAAAATTTAAGAGAACTCCCCTACCTTACTGCTTCTAACAAAAGACCCAAGAATCCCGGTTATCCAAAGTCAGGGTTTCATTGCCAATGGCGGGGCTCGAATACGACAGCCCAAATGTTAAGAAATTTAAAGGGTTAAAAGGCGCCCAACCTTAGGTCACAATACGCCAAACTAGCCAAAAAGATAGGAGGAGGAGCCCATGCCGGCAGAAACCCGCACAGGTAGGGGAGGAAAAGGGGGGTTCTCATGTGGGGGTTCATCCCTTATCACCGTTCAGTTTTTTTATTGTCTGGCTAATCGTCGTCGGGGGGGGTCGTCAAGAAAAAGGAGATAGTAACCGATCACATTTTCCCGAGCTCGCCTCTAGTTTGGGGGGGGTGGATTTTTTTTTTTTGAATCGCCTTTACGATTAGCAAAGCCCCGCTCTGGGCCCAAATTTTATCCCGGGGGAGACAGGGTTATTTAAACAGAAAAGTTTTAAAATTATGACGAAATGAGAAACTGGGGGCTTCAACCCCATATATTTCGCAGACTGTTCAATTTTTATTTTATTAGTTTCTTTGGGGTTTGGATGGTTATATTGTTTTAATATTTTGCACAAAGAAAGAAAAATTTTGAATGCGCTGACGTGAGAAACTAGTGTTTTCAACCGGTTAGGAAAATTGTGCCGCCTGTGGTTGAAATTTAACAAGATGAGTGAAAAGGGGTGTTTGACGTTAAAATGTTTTGTAAAGGGATAAATAACAAATAAAAAGATGATGAATGTAATAGCAAAATAAAAATTTGTTGTGAATTAAAAAATAAAAAAAAAATGGTAGAATGTGAATTAAATTTGGATAATTAAAAGATTATTAAGGATACCAATTTGAAAGTTTGTCGCCATTTTCAATGCTTAAATTCTTTTAAAGAATGAGAAGATCAAAATTTCGTGCACAAGGCATCATATTTGGTTCATTCTGCTAGCTTATGATGTTCCGGTTAAGGGACATACATGTGTCATCTATGGGGAAAAACCTTTTCTCTGTTAGGGTGGGGGGATAATAGTGATGACCAGAATGAAATATTTATGTGAATGAATTATAAAAATACGTTTTTCGCCGCGAGTTCTTCATTATATGACTCGGATATTTTGGTTTTTTTTATATAAAACTCGTCAACCCAATAGTTCATAATGCACCTTCTAGCCCAGAAATGTGGGGGGGGAGGATCCCATTCTGGTCAAACCCAACATGGGGACTGGGGAAGGGGGGGGCAAGGGGGGGTTTTCAGCCCTGGCCCCCACGTCTTTGTCATCTTTTGAGTTTCAGGGTTTGTCGTCGGGGAGGTTTTCAAGGTAGGGTGGAGAGATCCTTAAATACCCCACCAGAGAAATTGCCCGAAAAAATTAACAAACTTGAATAATTGTGTCACACCTGGTCAATCTTTTCCCTGCGAAAGTGGGAAGCATGGGTAAGAGTTTGGTTTTTGGGGGTTTTAAAAACCCCGAAGTTGCTAGTAAAAGAACATCACTGTTAACCCAAGTGGTTTGCTGAATGCTCCTATTGTCGGGAGATGATAAAACCCAAACCCGCCAAGGCCCTAGGTCTGACGACTACACATGACCAAATCAATAATTGTTACTTATCTCTAAGAAATCAAACCCAAAAAACACAATCCAAACGTAGCAAACTTCTTTGTTTTAAGCGTACCCTAATATTTATTAAATTTCTTCCCCAATTTCAAAAACAAATGCAATTTGCCAGGGGAAAAGAAACACGCTTGGGGAAAATGAGAATAGCGACCAAGACAGGCAAAGAGGGATTGTGTTGTTTAATCAAAAATGCATTTCCACCGCCGTTAAATACTAAAAAATTATTTTCCACGCGGTTGCGCCGAAAAAACGCGTTTGGGGTTCCGCGCAAGAAAAATTTTGCAATTGTTTTTGTAAATGATCATTTCATATGGGAAAATTATTAGGGCTATACGGTTGTTTCCACTTAAGCCAGCGAAAATGGGGATTGTTTTTTTTTTTTTGTATTAAGGGCACAAAATCCCATTGCTGGTCATAAAGGTGGTGGCTTTGCGTGGTTGTGTTCGTCTTTCATCGTAATGTTGTATGGTCGTCGTCTTCATAAATTTTTTTTATTTTATTTTGGATCAAGGCGGTCATAATGCTCCACTCAAACTAGGGGGGTATGGGAGGAGGGGTTAGCTGGTCAGAACCACCACGGGACACAGACTGGTCGCCAAGATTTTTTCTTTTCTTCAGTATTTTCACGCCTTGGATCGAGTTGTTGTCAAAGTTTTATTGTAACGAGATGCCGTTTGTGCAAAATGTTTCCCTAACACATCGTCAGACAAACAAGAAACTCAATAACGAAAGATTATTACCATTTTTGATTTCGGGTTCCATTAACTATCAGGTTATGGAATTTGTAAGAAGAAAAAAAACCATTATACAAGATTCATTTGTAAGTTAATTAAAATAATTTTTAAAGTTTGTTAATTTTTTTTAAGTAATTTTTTAAAAGGGCTTGTCAACCGTTTGGTCCAATGCGCCCCTTTTTTTATTTATATACTTTTTTTTTTTTAAACCATAATTTTAATGCTCTACTCTAGCCATGGGATATGGGGAAAAATCCCATGCCAGTCAAATAAATAGCCTGTGGGAAGAAAAATTTACTGTCAGAACCGCCCCGTGAAAAGTTGATAGAGTGGGGGTGGGGGGTCCTTACTTCCCTACCCGAGCTCGCCTATAATTATGTGAGAAACATTTCCCCTACAAACTATCTGAGTTTCGAGATGGGCTTCATCTCTTCCTCACCTCTTACCTTTTCAGAGCCATGCTCTGGGCCAATTCCCCCCCTCGTCCGACGGAGGCTGGATAAACTTGTAAGTCGTTAATATCCCCCTTAAGCAGACCTAAATTTGAGTTTATTTGGATAAAGGGGGCGCAACCGGGTTTTTTAAATCCCCACTGTAGCCTATAGGAATATGGGAAGAAGAGGCCCGGGGTGGTCAGAACCACCACGGTAGGGGGAAAATTTCAAGTTTTATGCCGCACGATATAAAAAAACCCCGAACCAATTTATATGTTCATGAAATTAAATTTTTAATCAAAACCACTACTTTCTTTTTAAGACCTTTGCAGATTCCCACAGTTTGCAAGTTTTATAAACATATCCAAATATGTGCCAAAATTCTTCCCCGACCCCAGACGGGGTAAGTATGGAGCTGAGGGAAGACTAGGGGGGCAAGTATGCACCGCCAAAAAAACGGATTCAATAAGTTTAAGGTCAACCCTTTGTCGTAATTCACCACCTTTGCCTGGGGATATGGGGAGAAGGGGCATGCGGGGGCAGAAACCCGCCACGGGTAAAGGGGAGGAAGGGGGGGTTTTCCCCCTATCTAAATTTTCTTTATTTTATTCGTGTTGCACTGTCGTCGTCAGGGAAGTACTCCCCCAAATACCAGCTGCTCTTTTTGATTGATTGACTTTTTCTCTTTCCTTGCCTCTTTTCATTACAGAGCCCGCCAGGTCGAGTTCAACCCCCCGGGCCCAAAACGGGGGTTTTTGATCTAACAGTTTTTAAACCTTTTTAAATATCCAATCAGTAAATACAGGGCGGGGTGGGGGTGAACCATTCTTTTTCTTTGGGAAGTCAGAGTAAAAAACCCTGTGGTTTGGGCCCCGTACAAAAGTGACAGGCACGTACATGTAAAGCCTAGTGACAATGTACGTTCAAATTTCACGACCAATTCCTTGACGCCACAACTTTCGTGAAGAGGACTTTTTCACAACCAGACAAAACAGTTTATAAACTGAATGGGAATTGAGCTCCAGTCGAGTCCCGAGGAGGGGGTTCATCACCCCCAGGAAAAAAAGGGCAGTACACTGAGGACACAGACGCGTCCCGCGGGCCAAGTTTTAAAAATGGACGTTAGAATTTAGGGGGCTTCAACCGGTTAGGTCATTTGCGCCCCCTCTGTATTAAGTTCTGAAAAAGTGTTGGTGTGTTTGTGATTTTTCCTTAGATAATAAAAAAGAAAAAGATGGACCGACGTGAGAAACTAGGGCGCTTCAACCGGTTAGTCTATTGCGCCGCCTGTGAATGAAAAAAAAATTAGAAAGTATGCGGTATTTATGATTAGATTGTTTCTTATGTATAAAAAAAAATAAAATTTATGTGATTAAAGTTTTTAAAAAAATAAAAGTTTGTATTTGAAATTAAAATAAAGAAAAAAAGAAATTTAAGATGTGAATTAATTTTTTTAAAAAGATAACTAGGATGAGAAATTTTGAAGTTTGTCGCCGTTATCATATGATTTTGGAATCACAGGTTTTGAAGAAGATTTGTTCATGTTTAGAAACCTTCGGCCCGGGGCAGCATCCGGACTGTGGTATTCCGTAAGATATTTCAACAATGTTCAGCATTTTTATCGCCCTCGATCACAAGCCTTTTCAACCCTTTATTATCACTGGCACTGTTCCTAAGTCATGGAAGACGGCAAATGTAGTACTTTTTTGAAAAAAAAAAGGGGACAAAGAGGTCATTTCTAACTACAGACGAATAGCATTGACATCTTTTGTAAGGTACTTTTAGAGACTAGTAAGTAGATCATTCTTACACACTTCGTGACGTGGACTTTAAAAAACAAACCAAAATGGGGGTTTTTGCCCAAAAAGATCCTGGTCCCATGTTTCAAAATAAATTTAGGGTTGGGAAAACAGTTTGGATCAAAAATCAATTTTGCAGGGGGACTTACCTCTCTTGTTTTTATAAAGCATTTGACCCCGTTCCACATGAAAGTCTTCTGACAAAATTGAGAATTATGGGGTACAAGGTTCTCTCTAATTTTGGGTTTTGGAGTTTTTTTTTACTGGGGGAAAACAAAGATTATTTTATGGATCAAACAGGGAAAATTGATGTAATCTCAGGTGTTTCCCAAGGGTTCCCGTACTTGGTCCCTTTTTTTTTTATTTTTATTTATTTATTTAACGTCTATCCTATTCAGTTATAAAAACTGATTTACAAAGGAGGACAAATAAATAAATCAATTTCAAGATCAGATACAACAATGAACTACATTTAAGTTAATATTTGAAATAGTAAAATTACAAAAAATGCAAAATATTCAACAAATTTGATAACAAATAAAAAGGATATTAAAAAGCAATTTATGAATGAATCGAATTATAAAAAAGGGGGTGGGGAAAGAAAAAAAAAGAAAAAAGAAAAAAAAAGAAAAAAAAAAAAATAAAAAAAAAAGAAAAAAGAGGTCGCTGGCGCACCTCTTGCAGTGCCTTCCCGGCCAGTACTTTTCCCCGCTCTCCTATCTGGTAAAAAACTTACTAAAAACCAAAGAAACGGGGTAATTAAAAATTAATTTTTTCTCAAATGAATTTGAACAAAATAAGAATGAAAGAAAAAAAATGTACCCCCTTTAAAATATCAGTGCGTAAAATATAAGAACTTAATTGTCAGGAACACTTTATGAAAACAAAAATATGATGCGAGCTGATACGATTACCCAATGAAACATAATGTAAATTTATTTCAAAACACGAAAACATCCTTGGGTTAAAGATTTTTCTCTGTAAATGGCCTCCTGCCGTTTACTGTAGGGCGCGATAAATTAAAATTTTTACAAAGACATACATATTATAATGAACTTGGAACTTTACCCGACAATAAACATTAAGTTTTCAGTAGGGTAAAATACTTTGTTGAAAATCAAAATATTGAGATACAAATAAAAGTTATTACTACAAAAAAAACTGTAGAACTAACTCGAGTGTCTCTGCAGGCGTAGTCTCTTAGAAGCAATATGGATTGTTGAGGCATAAACACGTCTCTGGTTTCGCGTGATTATTTCGTATTGTCATTTTAGAAACGTGTTGATACCCACATCTAGCAAGTGCTTCAAAAAAAATAATAAGTTTTAGCTTTCTTTCTGGTGGTGAAGGGTGCGAGCGTAGGCTATTCTTATGGGGGTAAACACCCCGCTACCAGTGCTCATACAAAGAACTTGGAGCACACTATCATAATGAACTTAGAACTTATACCGACATTAAACATTAGCTATTCGGTACTAACAAAAAAAATGACTGGTGAAAAAAAATTGTTTTTTTTTTACTCATATAAGACATAATGAAAGGGAACACAAAAAATTGCTAATTTGGTATTGTGACTTCTAAACCACCAGGCTTAATATTATGTGAGTAGAAGTTATAAAACGTAATTTTAGTAAATCTTTTCCCCGTAATATATTATTTAACTTGAGAGGGGATATATACATCTTATAAACATTCGGTTTTAAAATCTATTTAAAACGCTTTGAGGTTTGAAACATTATCTATACGCTTCGAAACTAGGTTCGGATCGGATCACGCCAAAAAAACATTCTTCGCGGGTTTGACTTCAAAAACTTTTCAAAACCGTCATGTATACACCCACTACACTGCCAGTGCCACCCAGATAAAATTAGGCCTAACAACTAAAACCAATTTTGAAAACGTTTGAGATCATTTTAAACCAGTTCAGCTGTTTTTAAGCCCCACGTGTGCCCACAACGTGTGGTACTTAGCATCTGCATTCGATTGTGAGTGTTGTGGGTGCTTTTTGCTCTGTTTATCCTAGCTCTCTGTAAGACAGAGTTATTTACAAACCCCTCTTAAGGTACAGCTAGGGGATGTCCTATAGATTTATGTTATTTTCAAAACATGTTTTAGTACCTAGCTGTTGTAAAACCCACACGTGTAGTACTTAGCATCTACATTCGATCAGAGTGTTGTGGGGCTTTTTAACTTTGTTTATCCTAGACTCCCTGTAAGACAGAGTTTATTACCAAACACCTCTTAAGGTATAGCTAGGGGATGTCGCTATGGATTTACTACTTCTTTTAACAGTACCCTTTTTAAACATTTTGTATTACCAAGTGTTCCAGCTACATACGACTTTGTTATTTTAAGCTAGAGGATGCTATCACGTGATTCAATAAAACCCAAAAACTATGCTTGTTTCATTCAGCCAATAGGAAACAAGCTTCGTTACTGCAATTATCCGAGCTACCAAAAAGGCAATTGTAAGGTAGGCTCGAGGCTCTTACTAGAGGAACCGTTCTTAGAGAGAGTTTTCCCCTCTA
>JAMZAV010006480.1:0-33784 GCA_024449915.1 Sweltsa coloradensis
ATTAATAATAGTCCTATTCTATTACCATGTTTTTTAATGCCTTTAATCGTGGAGTAGTCCCTATTGTCCCCTTTTTTTTATCTAGGTGCCCATTAGGCGTCGCAGCCAAGCCGCGGTGCGCTACACACTCGGCACCTTATACAGCAAGCAGAGTTGGGTGATTTCGAGGTGTCACCCAGCTGTCATGAAACGGATGTGAACTTTAAAACTATCAAAATCGAGGGGATTTAGGTACCTGACAACACATGCCAAATTTGGTTGGTGTACGAACATTGCTTCTTGGTGAAAAAATGACTTGAAACATGCTCAAAATCACTTTAAGGTTTAGTTACTACTACTGACTACTGTCTAATTCGTCAGTTTCAATTGCCCAGTGATTCTGGCCAAACGGGTAGGGGTACAATGTTCATATTTTACATGTGCATTAAGGTAATAATGATACAGTTCCTTTTGAAAGAAAAAGTTTGCTGGAAGGCTTCCAAATAAAGGTTTCAATATAAGCCTTATACAAGAAAATAATCAACAAGTAACATAGTTACTTTACAATAATCGACTACATTGTTTACAAAAAGCAAGTCTTTGGACCACCAAATATTTTCCATCCTATTGTTAATTGGTAATACCATAGAAATTAAATCAACTTTGATAAAATTATTATAGTTTAACAAATAATTTTGCAATGGAACTTGAAAAAGTAGTGAGATCCCACACATAACAAAAACTTGTAGAAATACAGCCAAACCTTACACACTCAAAAGAAATTAGATCTAAAAAAGGGCCAAGCTCATCTTCCCTTCCACATTTGCGCATTCTTAATTCATAAACGTACAGTGTCCCGTAACGGCATCCATGAAAAGCTTGGCAAAATAGAATTTGCATGATATGTTTAAATAAATTAGAAAAAAAGAACTTGGATGAACTATTGCAATTAAATTAATAATTGCAAATTCTATTTTTCCAAGCTTTTCAAGGATGCTGTTATGGGACACTGTACGTTTATGAATTAAGAATGCACAAATGTGGAAGGGTAACTGAGCTTGGCCCTTTTTTAGATCTCATTTCTTTTGAGTGTGTAAGGTTTGGCTGTATTTCTTCAAGTTTTTGTTATGTGTGTGTAAGATGTTCTATTATTGGGTAGTCCGATTCTATTACTATTGATTTTTTTATGCCCTCTTTAATCAGTGGTAGGGTACCTATTGTATCCTCTTTTGTAAGGTTGCCATTAGTCAATTACACACGTGTGTATATATATATATATTTCTCGATTTGGTTGATCGGGAAACACTCCCGTGGGTGTAAATGTTGTTATTTAATACAATCCAAAAATTTAAAAAAGTCCGCCCCGACCGGGACTCGAACCACGGATCTCCCACATTCCAGGTGAGCGTCTTAACCCCTAGACCACCAGGACCCCTATTCTCTAGTTTTCTCACTGGCTTTTCACGGCTTGAAATGGGCGTGTGAAAAGGCAACAGATATTCATTGGAATCGTTGCAGTGCTGTTCCATCCATTCAGATGTATAATGCGACTACAATTCAGAGATTAAAATGTACCCGTCCTGGTGGTCTAGGGGTTAAGACGCTCACCTGGAATGTGGGAGATCCGTGGTTCGAGTCCCGGTCGGGGCGGACTTTTTTAATTTCTGGATTGTATTAAATATAATAATATATATATATATTTTTGTAATCTCACAAATAAATTATTTTTACAAGGACAGAATATTGCTCTCATAGAAAAATACTAAGCTATTTTTTAAGTTACTACAAAGTTATCCACAAAAGAAAAAAAAATATAAAATATTAAATTATAGTGAAAAAGTGATTAATATCAAGCAAGATCTCTTGCCCATTTAAACTTCACACAAAGTGCTTGAAAATACAAAGATTTTCAGAAGGAATATTTTATTATCAATTATACACTTTAGCCCCAGAATTAAACATATAGCCCCACCATTTCTAAGGACCCGTTTATATTACTAGCGTTTGACGTGAAATTGGGATCGTGTTGGAACGAGAGTTGGAAGGCAGGTTGAAATTTGCTTTGAAAAGTCAACCGTCATAGCGTTGAGTGGTCATAGCAACTCTCGTCTATATCTTTGCTTTAAAAAGCTTTTTATACCCTCCTCGACTACCTTGATGCAGCTATGTACTTGGCAGACCTTTGCCATCTTGTTATTCCATTATTTGTTTGTCCAACGACCATAATTTGTTGTAGTAGTTTCAAGTTTTAACGCAGGATTGACATTTAAGGGTCTACTACCTCACATTTTCAATTGCAATATATTTGTAAAACTAATTTAGACCTAGGGCCTATGTACAGTGGGGTGTCCTTTCACTGTGACCCCGTTTATATTACTGGAGTTTATCGCCAGCTTAAATGCGGGTTGAAGTACCTATTTGAAAAGTCAACAGCTGTCGTTACGAGCTGCATCCATTAAAATGATGAATTTTACTTCCGTAACCTACCAACACACGTTGAATGGGGTCTAAACGAGAACTAGCTCTAACAACCGGCCAGAACATATCCATGGCCTGTCGTCTAACTGCAAGGCTCCTGGAGGGCCAGTGTCACGTGGTCTCAGTTGTTGATTGTGCAATAAATAGTATTGAAATAGTGGATAAACAAATTCATTTAAGGTCGGTGCACATAACTTCCTAAGGTTTAAAGGGTTTTTGGTTTAACGAAGTTGAAACATGCCCAATGCGTTATCGCGTTCACAGTCTTTCCCAAGGTTTAAGGTTTAGGGTCTTAAGGTTTAAAGGTCGGTGCACATTCTTTCCGAAGGTTTTAGGTTTAAGGTTTATGGTTTATGTTCTAACTTCTAAGAAATGTTTTTCTATAACGTTACTAGTACGCGCGCTACCATTTATGAGATTTATGAGAGCTCGCTTCTCATTGGCTGGGTTTAGTGTTTAGTGTTTAAGAGCTAAGAAGTTGAAATATTTTTATCTTGTTAAACCTTAGACCCTAAACCTTAAACCTTGGGAAAGAATGTGAACGCGATAACGCATTGGGCATGTTTCAACTTCGTTAAACCATAAACCATAAACCTTAGGAAGTTATGTGCACCGACCTTAACAAGATGTAAATATTTCAACTTCTTAGCTCTTAAACACTAAACACTAAACCCAGCCAATGAGAAGCGAGCTCTCATAAATCCGGCCAATGGTAGCGCGCGTACTAGAAACGTTATAGAAAAACATTTCTTAGACCATAAACCATAAACCTTAAACCTAAAACCTTCGGAAAGTATGTGCACCGAGCTTTTTATTTATTTTAATTTATACACACTCTCTTACTTAGTATGCAATATGTATGAAACTATCCTCACCTGAGTGAGAGAGAGAGGGTGAATAACTAGCAGAGTAGTGACAAGTGAGTAACATTCGCTACACATTCCAAGTAATAATTTAATAATTAATTTAAAACGCGCGGGCGGGAACGCACCGCTCCCTGAACGCAGGTGTAATTCGAAACCTCGCGCTCAAAATAACCAGGCGGTGTTAAATGGCCGTCGTTCTCTTGAGTGTGTAATTTTACTTTTCGTGTTTGTTATCGGTTCTTATCGGCATCATCTTTAATTTAACTAACAAGCCAGGTATGTAAAACAATTGATGATATAACTATTTACATCTTGAGTTATACTAGAAGAAGTTTGATTTGCTTTCACAGGTAGTTGTTTGTGTTTGAGAATGCCGGTGTAAGCGGGTATGCTAAACTTGCTAGCGAATGCTCATTTATGACCATGTGTGGACACTGGCACATTGACAAACCTTCGTTTATCTATTGTCAACTTAGGTCAAGGCCTTAAATTTAGCAATTCGTGGGACGTTACTGTTCTCGGTAGTATAGAAACAACAATCTTATCATTCTGTTCTGTAGCCTAGGCCTAGGCCTTGGAGGCGATAATTCAAAGTTTTAATTTGTAACAAGTGGACTTTGTGTAGCCTAGCCTAGGCCTAGCTAGGCCTAGTTCACAGCACAAATCATGAGAGGTCGGTAATTATATAGTATACGGTTGGCCGAGAAAAATGACTTAAAATTTTGTCACCTTGTTTTTAGAGGTATTATTAATGATTCCTAATTAATTTCCAGTTGGCGCACTATAAACCTTTTGTTATTCGTCGTTTTAACTACGGTAGTTCTGTCACTGTGTATGTTTGATGTGTATGCGAGACCGCCATGCTGGTTTGCGTAAGGGAAGCGCTATCTACACCGCTACGTCACAACAGCGGCCTGTACACATGGAGTTTTACCCGCTATCAATGTCAGGTCAGTGATAACGTGCTTCGCCATGGTGTGCGACGGTTGTGAGGTCACCCTGTGTGATTTTATTGTAATGTGTAGGGATATTGAGAAGTTAATTGGGTTTTTGCGTAAACACGGGGTATTGTTGGACAAGTTGAAATGCCCCAAGTGCAACGCCGATTGCAATCTAAATAGGGTAAGCGGGGGGAATTGGGAGGTATGTTTAGAAAAAAATTAATTTTATAAATATTTTATATAAATTATGCACAAATACTCCCTTGAATGATATGTTGTTTGCTAAGGTTTAATAAAACATGTGCATTTTAGCAGTTATTGGTCATTTCTCATATAAAAAGTGGAATTTTATGCTTCAACTACAAAACCACCCAATTACCCCCATGGGGGCAATTGGGTGGAGGCCTGAAATCTTCTATAATACACATGCTGTAGAATGGGGGTAAATGGGTGGTGATAGAGGAAGTGAAACTGAAGAGATTGATACCTCACACTTTGTTGTAGGTTAAAAACTAATGGTTTTATTTAATAATGTTATAATTAATTATATTCTATGCAACGATAAACAAAATATGCAAATTAGAACAGACTATAACTGTTTTTACATTTTTGTCTTGGTTTTTACTAAAGATACTTAATGTGTGAACAAACTGCAACGAGATTTTCATAATTTCAATATAAAATTAAAAACTTATTAAACTTTAAAAACTTTTAAAAATCACTGAAAAATTGCCATTAGACTAGACTTATAGGTTATGTTGCCCTATGTCAAAAAACTTGAAAATGGAGGGAAATTGTTACAGATATCACTGCCATCATAAAACATCACTAAAATAAGTTGGTTTCAAGAGTAACCTGGTGGAAAAAGTTTATATTTGCAGGTAAAACATAACTTTGAAGTTCAACTTCTTTACCACCCATTTCCCCACAATGAGGGTAATTGGGTGGTACTTATTTAATTGCTTGTTTCCATTGATAATATTTTGTTCATTGTTGTGATAAATACACAAACAATATTTTACAATATCTTTAATGCTTTAAAACAAGCATTGGATTGAAAATACACTGCTTGGAAATTAATAGAACTCAACTTAACATTTGCAATTGTGAAGTTCTAAATAACTTTCAGTCCTCTTCCATTGACAACAATAAGAAAATCTTCTTTAACAATTACAATTTGTTCATAAACCAACTACATATTGTTAATTTTTTAAGAGGGATATCTTATGAGAATTTTAAGATAGTTTACTCACTTTAACTGTACCTAATAACTTGGGAAAATGGAAAAAATAAATGTTCCACCCAATTACTCCCACCTCCCAATTACCCCCGCTTACCCTAGTGCATTTTATTGGTTTTGTGCAAAAAGTGTGGTAATTAGGGAAAACAAGAAAGTGAAGCGTGTGAAATGTAACTTTAAGCAAACATTATTTAAAAATACGTGGTTCGGTAACTCTAATTTAGGACTGGCAAATATTTGTTTAATGACGATGTTTTGGCTAATTTTAAAACCACCAAGGCAAGAGTTGATTCAAAATGAATTGAAATGTAGTGCAAATACCGTTGTTGATTGGTGTAATTATTGTAGAGAAGTGTGCGTCGAGTGGTGCGTGAGGCATAATGAACCATTGGGTGGTCCGGGAAAAATAGTAGAAATAGATGAAGCGAAAATGGGCAAACGAAAATATAATCGAGGGCGAATCATTGAAGGCCAATGGGTATTTGGCGGGTTCGAGAGAGAATCCAAAAAATTATTTATAGTTCCCGTTGGCGAAAGAGATAAAACCACATTATTGCGCGTAATAAAGGAGTGGATTTTGCCTAAAACGACAATTATATCTGATGGTTGGAAGTCATATCATAGCCTGAAAAATGAGGATTTTGAACATTTAAGTGTCAACCACTCTGAAAATTTTGTTGATCCAAAGACAGGTGCGCACACCCAAAACATTGAAAGGTCATGGAGGGAGGTGCGCGCCAAACATACCACGGTATGGGCGTAGGGAGGATCATTTCGTGGGGTATTTGGGTGAATTTTTATGGAAGCGTACCCATCCACAACATACCGAACGCATTTGTGCATTCTTTAAAGAATTAGGCATTTTATATAACCCGGCGAGTGTAGTCGTTGACGAAGAACAAGTTGGCGATGATGATGAAGAAGCGGAACCACCCACCACCAATTTCAAAACATAGCGGTCGAGTTCAAGGTAAGAAGTGTATGACGTCACGGCGGCATATGAGCTCCATTGCGTCACTACTGTCATTGCCAACATGGTGGACAACATTGACATTGCGGCTACACTACCTACGTAGATAATTACATGAATAACATCATTTATGGTTGAAAGTTTATAGTGCGCCAACTGGAAATTAATTAGGAATCATTAATAATACCTCTAAAAACAAAGTGACAAAATTTTAAGTCATTTTTCTCGGCCAACCGTATACTATATAATTACCGAGAGGTCTACTACGCCTAGGGCTTTTCTACCTAGGCCCTATTCTTTAGGTCAGTACCCTAGCCTAGGCCTAGGCTAGCCCATGTGATTGGATGTAGGTTTTTGATTTCCTCACACTAAGCCTGGGGCCTATGGGCGTGCTGGATTGGATATTAAAATCTTGTGAACTGATGTACAACAAGCATTGAACTTAATGAACGCAGTCATGATTTGACATTTTGATTTCTTCCAGCTGTTATGCCAGAGTTAACCGAACTTGACAAAGCTACTGCTTCAATGACCGAACCCCGACCTCAGTCCGGAACGGGCTCTGGAACAGAGTCCGATTCCGATGACACAATCCCGGAGCTGGAGGAGCCATCTGGCCAGTCCAGCGCATTTCCCGGAGCTGCTGCAGCAGGTCTACCCATAGACATGGTCTCTAAGGCCAAACAGAGTCGCGGAGAGAAGAAAGCTCGTAAAATCATGTCAAAACTTGGACTAAAGCCAGTGCAAGGTGTCAACAGAGTCACAATCCGCAAATCTAAGAACATTCTTTTCGTTATCAACAAGCCAGACGTTTATAAGAATCCTGCCTCGGACACCTACATCGTCTTTGGAGAAGCAAAGGTGAGGAATTAAAGCCTAACTACCAGGGCTAGCTGTTGATAAGTTGTCTATGCCCAATGCCAATGGGTAGGCGTAGGAAGTAATTTTTAAAAGTACGAGAACAAGTGCACAAATTTCCGTGTGCTGCCTTAGGCCCAAGTGATAACATGGGTTTTCTTATTTGATTTTAAATAAAGATTAGGCCTATACCCTAGGGCTATAAAGTTGGTCCACCTGGGCCTAGTTAAAGCAGCTGCCAAACAGTCAACAAAGTTGCCCTTGGAACTCCCATTGCCCAACTTTATTGCTACCGTTATCCCTGACACAAGAGCAACAAAATAAAAAAACAGTGGTGACACTTACTGTTGTGATTGGTTATCAGCGATCACGTTATACTTTGGAGAGATCTGATTAGTTATCAACGATCACGTGATACTTTGAAGAGATCTGATTAGAAGTTGCTAACTTTTATTGCCAAGTAGTTCAGAATGTTGAACATTTTTGTGGTGTTGCTGGGTGTTGCGTAACTCGACTTCTGTTTGGCAGGCAGTCGGCAATATGCATGTTTTCAAATGCACAGCAAACCACAGTAACATTGTTGGGCAACTAGGCCTACGTTGATCGTTTGGCAGCCGGGTAATTCCATGTCAAATCAACTACCGGTAGGCCATTTCCATGACCATCTCTGATTTTGATGAAACTTGGCAATTCTACTCTTTACTAACGTGAAGTTTGATCGTGGAAAATTTTGTATTCCTGACGCGCTTAGTTTTCGAGTAATGCCGCGTTCTAAAACTCAAACTTTTAGACCGTTGGACGTAAAAGGCTTATTTTTTTATTGGCAATTTAGTATATATGTATTTGAATGCATTCCTGATTGAAAAACCATGTAAAAGATCAAAATTTGTTTTTAAACCTAGGGCCACCCTACGAGAAAAAGTATTTTTTGAAAAATAAAAAAATAAAAACGTGTTTTTGTATAGGCCTATGTTTTTTACATGTACAAAAAAAATTGGAATGGGATGGCAATGGGATCATGATTTTACATCACAGGCTCAAACACGTAGGCAGAGGCTAATGTGTAGAATAGAATAGAATACCGGTAGGCCTAGGTCTTTATTGGCGAAGTTAAGCTTATCGCTTTTTTTCAACTTAACCATACACTGCAGGTAACAGATTCGAATAAAAAGGTATGAGTTTACAAATAGGAATAAGTAATTTAGTATCCAAGATATATTAGGTTTACCAGTACATGTAGGCCTACAACAAAAGATAATTTTACATAAATACCATCTTGCATCTTGTGTTAGTAGGATGTGTCAGTTTTTACCTTCAGTTTTTATTTTTTAAAGAAATTACCGTATTGTACCGAATAGGGAACACACACGTGACGTCACAGCTCGGCGGCAAGTGGCCGCGGATCTTACTGATAGACAAGCATCCTCATTTCGCAAGTTGACGCCTGATGAAGGGCTCAACAAATATCACGCTGTAACTTTTATCCTAATCATTATTTGGACAAAACTTATTTATATTTATTTTATTATTTATTATTTATATTTATAAGATTAATAATATTAAGCAAACATATCATTTCTTCTAATAGCGATTATTTAAAAAAAATTTACAGAATCGTTAGCTTGTAATAACAATGTACGCATTATAAATGACAAAATTATCAACAACTTTAAGTCTTTTCAATTTCAATTGACACAAAACTACTGATCGGATTTCAAAAAGAATTCTCTCTAAATATGCATCTAACTAATTAGACAAGAAATAAATAAACTTTCTAGATAGAAAAAGCACGGAACGAAAATTTTACAGCATAGCGTGCAGTTTTTCACGGCTCATCTGCGCATCAAAAGTGCGTATTTTAGATGAAAACACATACCATGCATAGGCCCTCCTATGCTGTAAATTTTCGTTCTGTGCACTTTCTATCTAGAAAGTTTATTTATTTATTGTCTAAACAGTCTCATGCATATTTTAAAAGAGATCTTGTCGAAATCCGATCACTAGGTTTTTGTCAATTGAACTTGTTTTAATTTAATTTTATAAGTAACAAGTAAAAGTCTTACATTTTATTTTAATATGGACATCAAAATAACAAGTTAACGGCCGTGTAAAAATTCAAAGTAATCGCTATTAGCTAAATATTATTGCTAAATATTATTCTTCTTTAGTTTTTCCCCAATAATGAATAGGATAAAAGTTGGAGCGTGATAAGTTGTGCGATGTGCAGCAGGCCTCCACTTGCGAACCGATGGTTGCTTGTCCATCAGTTGGGCTCAAAGCAGGATACGTAGTTGTGTGTACCCAAAAGCACAATCTCGAATATAACACGACCCCCAATTTTTCAGAATCATTTCAAGAAAAAAGAAAAATCAAAGAAAATTAAAATGTACAAGAAACATTTTTTATTTAGGCCTACAATGCAATGAATGAATAGACTAAAGTTTCATTCTTACTACAAAACATTTTGAACAATGTTAGGGCCTAGTCCTATGTTTTTTAACAGAGTAGGGCCAAGCACAAGCTCACATATAGGCCAACCACAGTTCACCAGTCTGATTAAGGGACTACAAATCGATCATTTGACCTACAATCGATTCCCAAGAAAAAACTTTGTACAGTAAGATCCCTCTTATCCGATCTCCTCTTATCCGATGTTCCGTGTTAACCGAGCCGCCCAAAAAAAAAAAAAAAAAAAAAATTAAAAAAATTAAAGTTTTAAATACGTAAATAAAACATAAAAATAATTACAGACGCCGCGCCGCACTTTTTTAAATGTACTCGCATACATTTGTAGGCATGCCTTACGAGTAAGGATGACATCGGGTACCCGGTTCCAGAAATTACCCGGAGACGATTTTAAGATAATTCACCAGTTTAAATTACGCGCTACGTGGTTGCGGTCTTTCCCGCGGAGCGTGCCCGCTGTCTAAAGAGTAACTGGAGTTGACGACAGAGCGCGTTGTAAGCTACCACGTGCTTCCGTCCGTCTCGGCGAGTCGCGCCCATGCCACGAGTGAGTGCAAGAGAGAAAGATGCGGCAATAAATCTTGGACACTGCCGTGTGCGCAGTACGAGATGCGCGTACGATCCAACCAACTCACACTCACAGCTGACTGACAAAGATGGTTGGGTGAAGAAGAAGAATTCGCAATGCAATCATCTTTCAACCGATTCACGAAATTCGTTATCACGACGCATAGGATTGTTATTCCTGGGCTTATGTTCTTTCTTTCCCAGGCTTATCTTGCGACGAGAGCTTCAGCGCGGGATATAGTAGTGAGAGGTTTTCCCACATGAGAAAGAGAGCTAGGCCTAGGCCTATGTTTGCATTGTAGGCCTAGCCTAGGCCTACTGCGTCGAGTTTAGGCCTAGACTTACGTTTTTATTACGACATGTAGGCCTAATTGTTTACGTGTGTTTGTGAGCTTGATTTACAAGCTATTAAATCATTTAGTATACCCTCCACGAAGTGTATCGTGTGTATTTTATGTTCCTTTATCCATTACATGTGTCATATATCATTTTACCACATCAGGCTATGCTACGAGAGCAAATAAACAAATGAAACGCGCCATCCGAGTTTTTCGCAAATCCGAGGTGCCCCCGGTCTCATCCAACTCGGATAAGAGAGATCTTACTGTAATTGTACGCACAGTTATTTTGGTGGTCATTTTGCGGGGAACCCGTGAACCGTGATACGCGGCGATATTCCCGCGGCCTTTGCTGCGGAGCCCGTGATGACGTCACCCACCCGCCACACGGGATCAGCTGGCGTCGAGTGGGTGGGCGGGGCGATGCGCAGCAGCCGATGCGCGGGAGTTATATTGCGGGTGGTCTATGTTCAGGCGCTATTTCAAATGCAAGAGCGCGAAAATAACGCGAGTGCTGTTCTAGAGATAGTATTTTCGGAAAAAAAACATCGCGCTATATTCGGTCCGATACGGTAATTGCGGCAAATTTGAATTTCACTACAAATGGAAGGTAAAAAGTAAAAACTGGCTCAGTCATAACACACATTTGGTGCTTGACCCTGTGATATATCATGAATTCATGATTCCAATGCCATCCCATTCCATTTTTTTTTTGTACATGTAAAAAACATCTAGGCTAGGCGAGCTAGGCCAGGCTACAAAAACACTTCTTAATTTTTCAAAAAATACTTTTCTCCTAGGGTAGGTTTATGAACAAATTTAGATTTTTTACATGGATTTACAATCAGGAATGCAATCAAATACATGTAAATTAAATTGCCAATAAAAAAAAGAAAGAAAAAAAAGAGATAGTATTTTCGGGAAAAAACATCGCGCTATATTCGGTCCGATACGGTAATTGCGGCAAATTTGAATTTCACTACAAATGGAAGGTAAAAAGTAAAAACTGGCTCAGTCATAACACACATTTGGTGCTCGACCCTGTGATATATCATGAATTCATGATCACAATGCCATCCCATTCCATTTTTTTTGTACATGTAAAAAACATCTAGGCTAGGCGAGCTAGACCAGGCTACAAAACACTTTTAATTTTTCAAAAAATACTTTTCTCCTAGGGTAGGTTTATAAACAAATTTAGATTTTTTACATGGATTTACAATCAGGAATGCAATCAAATACATGTAAATTAAATTGCCAATAGAAAACTCTTTAATTCAAAATATAGCCTTTTACGTCTTACGGTTTAAAAGTTACCAATTTAGATAGGCCTACGCCGCTCGGCGTCGCCAAATATGAGTTTTTGAGTGGGGCGTTACTTGAAAACTAAGCTTGTCAGAAATACAAAATTTTCCACGGTTAATCCACATGTTAGTAAGAGTAGGCTAGATTTGCCAAGTTTTACCACAATCGGAGATGGTCAAGTTTTATTTTCTGCTCGGCTTGGATGAATTGACATGGAATGACCGAGCCGCTTAAATTGCTTTGCTGCATTCATTTGTAGACAAGGGTCCGTGGATTGAGCGATGATGATTTAAGTCCGGTTTCGCAAACATATTGTCATAAATATCTTGCTGATAACCTTGGCAGTCTGAGCTCGATTGATAACTTATGTAAACTTGTTATTTGATACCTACATTTAAATTGACTAGCCTACACTGCATTAATAGTTAGGCCACTGTTGGGTCAGTGTAATATATTGAGCGATGATGATTTAAGTCCGGTTTCGCAAACATTGTCATAAACACCTTGCTGATAACCTTGGCAGTCTGAGCAGCTGTCGATTGACATTTTAGCCTGTTAGACTACATGTTACTTGGTACCATAAGTTGGTACATTTTAAATTGACTAGCCTACACTGCATTTTAGTGGCTATTGTTGGGTAAGTGGAATATATTGAGCAATGATGATTTAAGTCCGGTTTCGCAAACATATTGTCATAAACACCTTGCTGATAACCTTGGCAGTCTGAGCTGTCGATAGACAACTTGCGTTACGTGTTATTTGGTACATTTAAATTGACTAGTCTACACTGCATTTTAGGCCCAGTTTGGCTACTGTTGGGTCAGTGTAATATATTGAGCGGTGATGATTTATGTCCGGTTTCGCAAACATATTGTCATAAATACCTTGCTGATAACCTTGGCAGTCTGAGCTGTCGATTGACAACTTATGTTATGTGTTATTTGTTACATTTAAATTGACTAGCCTACACTGCATGTTGGTTTGACTTCTGTTGAATCACCGGAATATATCGAGCAATGATGATTTAAGTCCGGTTTCGCAAACATTGTCATAAACACCTTGCTGATAACCTTGGCAGTCTGAGCAGCTGTCGATTGACAACTTAGCCTGTTAGCCTACATGTTACTTGGTAGTTGGTACCATAAGTTGGTACATTTAAAATTGACTTGCCTACACTGCATTTTAGTGGCTATTGTTGGGTAAGTGGAATATATTGAGCGATGATGATTCAAGTCCGGTTTATTTATTTATTTATTTATTTATTTATTTATTTATTTAACGTCTATCCTATTCAGTTATAAAAACTGATTTACAAAGGAGGACAACTAAATAAATCTAATTACATAGATGCAGAAACAACAATAAATTACATTTTTGTAGATATTTGAAATAGTAGCATTACAACAACAATGCATTAACACAAGAATTTTGGTAACAAAATGAATGATATTATATGCATTTAATGAATGAATCAAATATAAAAAAGGGTGGAGAATGAAAAGAAAAGAAAAGAAAAAGAAAAAAAAAAATCATTAAAAAAGAAAAACGAAAAGAAAAAAACTGATTTATTAGACGATCCCACTCAAACGAATATGAGGTTTGCCAAAAATCAGGAACAGCAAATCAGGGAGTATAATCAAACTTTCGCGGAAGAAACCACCGAACGCGAAATCTTTATTCTTGGGTTCAATCTTCATTTTTGTGTTCAAATCTTGACTCATATATATAATTATATCAGATATATAATTATTTAAAAAATTTCATACATATTGTCATAAACACCTTGCTGATAACCTTGGCAGTCTGAGCAGCTGTCGATTGACAACTTAGCCTGTTAGCCTACATGTTACTTGGTAGTTGGTACCATAAGTTGGTACATTAAAATTGACTAGCCTACACTGTATTTTAGTTTGGCTACTGTTTGGTCAATGGTCAGTGGAATATATTGAGCGATGATGATTTAAGTCCGGTTTCGCAAACATATTGTCATAAACACCTTGCTGATAACCTTGGCAGTCTGAGCTGTTAATGTTTTGAAAAGTGAGTTCAAAATTGGTGTTTGCCACCCCTAAAGTGAGTATTTTCACGTATTTTAGAATCTAAGGGAAAAATTCTTAATGAGATTAATAACCAGTATTTTCTTATGTAGTAAATGTTTATTTGCACACAATGTTCATAATAATTTCCTAGATTTTGTCTACATTCACATCCACGCGCTTTGCCATAGCTACTGATAACACTTGTTGCTGCCTACTACCACGCACCAGGACCCCTATTCTCGAGTTTTCTCACTGGCTTTTCACGGCGTAAAATGGGCGTGTGATGTGAGTTCACTCACTGACGGCGGGTTGCTATTCTCGACTTCCGATTTCGCGTGTTTTGTCAGTGTACTCACTCACTCACTCGAAGTTATTGTCACGTTTGAAAACCCTTGTGACTTCTCTCACGAAGCAATTGGCCCGTAATATATATTATAAAATAGCATGCGAACAAGTCTTCTTTAATATTGGTTAGATTATAATTTTAAGTGAAATGTATCATCAATAACGTCATAGACATAATAAAATGTTGAACTACTTTGAACTATTTTCCTACGCGCAAGCCTACCCTAGGCTCCTACTCCTACCGTCGGGATGTAAACAAGCCACATAACCACAAAATGCATCACATAATATTTTGTTATGTACTTAATATTAAAACATACCCCATAACCGTAGTCAACACAGTATTTTAATTAAATATTTTGCATACAGGGTGTACACAGTTTAGTATTTACTTAACTTTATTCATGTTATTTCGTGATGCGCTTGGGTAGCCTACAAGGAACCAACTCAACTCGGTCCTCCTAGCGACAAGTGCATCACATCACCTACCCCCACCCCTCGGTGTGTCCCGTTACACGAGCCAAGGGAGGGTTGCTATTGGCCGGGTGAAACAGCTGTTTTCAAACTAGCCTCATTGCAGGGTCCCAGTGAGAACTTTGTGAGTGGAGGAATTCCTTCTCAATTTTATCTCGAGAATAGCATTTGGTGCGTTTTGTGACTCACACATCGCAATGTGTGTGAATCCACTCACATGAGTGGGAACTTTCACGAATTTCGAGAATAAGGGTCCAGGCCTGCCGTTACACACACCGGCAACGCAAAAAACTTGCTAAAAATAGATCAAATCTCGTCCAAATGTTTCACCAAATAGTTCAAGATGTTGACAGTAGGTAGCACTACTGCATGGCCGAGCTCCAGCTCGATGCACCCATGCCTTGAATTACCGTACTGTGCAACCCAAAAACATCAAAACATACATATACGGGAATACTCTGGCAGGGCGCTCGGGCGCGCACGTATATATACGGGCATACTTTTCAAAAGGTTAAATGACAACTTACAATAAGTGTTATTTGGTACTATTTATGAATTTAGGGTAAGGTGTTAAGTTGGTACATTAAAATTGACTAGCCTACACTGCATTTTAGTTTTGACTACTGTTTGGTCAGTGTGAATATATTGAAGCTTTTGATTTTCCGTAAGTCGGGTTTTGCAAACATTGTCATAAATAAAAACCTTGTTGATATCCTTGGCAGTCACAGCTCTGTCAATTGTCAACTTACGTTAAGTGTTATTTGGTAGGCTACATTTAAATTTACTAGACTATACTGCTTTTTAGTTTTTTCTTCTGTTTGGTTAATGGAATATATTGAGCGATAGCCTAATGATTTAAGTCCGGTTTTGCAAACATAGGCCTATTGTTTTAGACACTTTGCTGATAGGCCTAACCTTGGCAGTCTGAGCAGCTGTCGATTGACAACTTACGTCCTTGTTATTTGGTACCATTTTAGGGCAGAGGTTAACCCTCCCAGTGCTCAGTGAAATTAGTTCCAATTGCCAATCAAAATTCACCTGTTTGTAAGGGTTTTCTTATAAAAAATCAATCTTAGTAGCCTACATGGGTAGACTATATGTAATGTTATACTATAGGTATTCAGAAGTTAAAAAAAATCCATCCTGATCGGGGTTCAAACCCTAATCCCATATTCCATGTAGGCTCCTTAGCCAACTAGACCACCGATCGGGACGGATTTTTAACTTCTAAACTTCTGCTACCTAGTTCTAATGTCATAACTTGATAGGACCTTTTACCCACTTGTTTTGATTTTGCATCGTGTTTTCTGAGATGAATAAGACCTACTAAAAAAGGAAATTTTGCGTGGTTTTTATATTGGCGGTACTCCTTTCTATTTAAATTGAAACATTAACTGCCAGATTCTTGACTGAATAGCATCCCGTTGTGTTTCAGATTGAGGACCTCTCGCAGCAAGCCCAGGTTGCTGCGGCCGAAAAGTTCAAGGCACCCGAAGCGTCCGGCGGACCGACCGAGTCTACGGCCTCCGTTGCCCCGATCCAGGAGGAATCCGAGGAGGAGGAAGTGGATGATACGGGGGTGGAGGAGAAGGACGTCGACCTCGTCATGAGCCAGGCAAACGTGTCCAGAGCGAAGGCCATACGCGCACTTAAGAACAATCAAAACGACATAGTCAACGCCATTATGGTGGGTTACACTTTAGTTTGTCAATATATATAGGGGATGTCACGGGGTAACAAAATCTGGATTCGGTTCCAAACGTTGCGGGAACCAGGTAGGATAATCCGAATTCGCAACAAGGTTGCATGTATAGCTGGGGTGTTTTGAGTGCTCGAATGAGTGATCACTGATCATTGCTGCCAGCAGCAAGCAGGTATCCAATGTGGTTTCTCGGAAAGCAGTTGTGGTTTTTATGTCAAACAAATACCTACCAGATTGGTTGATTGACGGTGTGGCTCAGTATGAATGGTGTTTGAAGTAACCTTGCTGATGATGACAACATGCATGCAGAATTTGCTTCTTGCGTGGCCCTACCACAGGTTTGGTTATGTGTTGTGAGTTTTGTTTGCATGTAGTTAGCTGATTTTTAGTGACCACCATCTGCCTGATGAGTCCCAGAAGGACGAAACGTGTTGTGGATTAAGGTAACAACTTTAAATTAGCTGCAGTTGTCATCAGCAGGTGAAAAGTTTTGTCGCCCCCATCCCTTCAGGCTGGGATTTATGTTCTCTTTGCATTCCCAACCTGTCAACCCTTCTCCAATCTAAGTACCTACCAGAGAAAGATTGGAATCCTTCACATGGATTTGGGTATCTTATGACATCCCTAATATACAGGCCTACTTACTTTTTAATCCTATGACTAGAGGCAGTGAAAAATGGTATAACGAAATTCGCAAAACTTTTTAAATATCCATTTTATTGCCTAAAATGTAATATTGTCGAGGAATTACATTTAGAGATGGAAAAAACACATTTTGAAAACGCGAATTTCGCGGAATCTCGTGAATATCGCGAAATAACGAACAAAATTGTATAAAACTGGTCAAAACGCGAATTAACTCGCGAAATTAAACATTTTAGTGCTCAAAATGTGGGGGGATGGTGGAGGTGCCGGTCCAGAATTTTTTTGAATTTTGGTAGAAGTGCCGGTCCAGGCCGAACATAACGCGCACAGCGGGCGGTACATCGTTTCTTGACGTCACGGGCTCTACGGAAATAGACCGCCAAAATAACGACGCGTATCAATGACTGCGGCAATAGTCCACCAAAATAATGGTGCATACAAATATTTATTTTTGATTGGGAATCGATTCTAAATAGATTTGTGGGTCAGAATGATCGATTCTAACGAATTGAAATGTATGTCATCCCTACTTAAAGGGCTCCTTTAAAAAAAAAAAATTTTTTTTAGATAGGACAGGGCTCCCACTGACATTTTTTTCAAATCCTGTTGGAGGACGTTAAAAATCCGCAAATATCCGTGAAAAGTCTAAAAACGTTAATTTCATTGAACAAACTATGAAAATGGCTAAATGCGATGTTTATATTTTGTTACCATCATAACCTAAAAGTTGCCAAGGGCCTAGGCCTATGCACAGACGAGAATAAATGAGCCTGAAACATCCGTAGTTGCTTGAAAAGATTGAATAAAAATGTAAAATGTTACTTATTTAACCTACAGAAAATCTGTTTTAAATCTGACCTGGTTAAAAAATTCTTAGGCCTAGGCCCTAGGAATGTTGCATCAAATTTTGACCTAGGCCCATGTGTTGTGTCTATTAATAACATCCTACTAATTCTATTTTTCATGTTTAATATCACATAATCCAAACTTTATAAACAAAAATGAAAGAAAACAATTTTGTAGGCTCCAATCTCCATCGTTTGTGATTTGTCCTTGGCTGTTCAATTTATCTTGCATCCTCCCAAAAGCAACTGTTCTGGCTGTTACTACTACACAGAACAGAAGCAGTTTCTACAATGTCTGGGAAACGGCTCCGCCCTTGCTCCGCCCCCTATCTAAAGTCGAATCGATTATCCCCGCCTTCAATGTTTACAATCGAAATAAGCCCGCACAGATTCAAATATATGAAAATAAGCATAGAAAACGTAATAAACTAAATATCCGTAAATAAGACTAAAAATCCGTTTATCCGTTTTGCACCCTAAATATCCGTAAAAACGGATAAAATCCGTTAAAACGGCAGCCCTGAGATAGGATGTTTTTGACCATTTAATTGAAATCGCGAAAAACGCGAAATTTGGATTTTATAAAACGAAATTTGGGTTTTTATATCACCATTTCTCATTACCGCTACCTATGACCACTTCACAAACTTGTAAACTTATAAATTATGAACAAAATATTAAAATAATAAGACCTGAAATGATAAAGCTGCATACCACTTCTTACTAACTTTGTGGAATTAGTGGTATCATTCATTAACTGCTTTGACTTTGACCCACCTCTTTTTTAAATTGGTCTATTAAATAAGGGGTTCTAATCTAATCTACTGCGTTCTCATGTTTAGGAGCTGACGATGTGATGAGCCAACTCCTTGAATGCCCGGATTTGCTCCGAGACACCCTCATGCTGTGCTATGCAGCATCTCATTGCATAATTACTTTTTAATTTTTCAAACAATTTGTAAAACTGCTGTGAAGTCTGAAAGAGATTGTACATAAGTTTTGTTAGTTGCAAATATTTCTCTTAAGACTTCAAAATAATAATTGTCAGTCACTACTTACTACTCTGTTTCTTCTACTCGTCATTCCTAGTTACGGCTTCCTGTAATCTTTCATCCTTTAAATAGTGTTGTTTAATACAGGTGTGTTCATATTGCTCTGTAATATGGTAATAGAGAGAGAAAAAAGTTGTAGAAAGAAATGTTTGTCATGGAAGACAGATAAGATGATGTGCCGAGCCTCGCTAGCAAGCATTAAAACTTAGTACATGGGAAACAAAGTTTTGAGTGTGGGAAGGAACTTTGCTCTCACTGGTCTCTGCGCCTTTAAGAGTTAGCGTGGTGCAATTCGAAAATGTAACTTGCCGTATTTTCTGACTCGCCCAAAAGAAATCAAAACCAATAACAGGTCGCAAGAAGCGTAATTTTTATGTTTATGGTGGCATCCGCATCCTACAAAATTTGTCAACACTTTCTAAATTCAAGCTACTAGTATTCAAGTTAAATGAACCCATGTTTGAGCTCTGTCGCTAATGTATGCCAACTGAGCGAGATGCAGTTGCTTTAAATGCAGCAATGGTATCCTTGCTTTCCACATGCATGTCTACAAAATTCGTCGTTGGAACTGCAAAACCTCCTATTAGTGTTTTCTGAAATTGTTCAGGAGACACAAAAAACGATATTTACTAAAACCCCTATCTGCAAATGTCTACAAAAAAGATTTAAAAAATTCAGACATTGCAAGAACACCTATCAGAATGCCAAGATAAACATAGATTTTGCTCTAAAATGACGTTGTTTGTTTGACTCATCTTTATATTAGATATCAACAGTGTAATTTAAGCTTTCTATAATTGCTATGAGAATATGATTAACAATCAGTAATTGTTTAAAAACATCCTGGCGAAACTCTCCGTACAGAAACAGCGTCTTTCATGCCTTATACTCATAGGAGGTTTTGCAGACACTTTTCAAGCCCACACTGATAGGAGGTTTACTAAACCACTATTTAAACGCATTTCCATTGGTCAGAATGGATCATGTGATCACACACAGATGCCTAGGAATAACATACTGCCAACGAGATAAAAATACATGTTTCCAGAAAAAGTGCTGATAGGAGGTTTTGCAGTTCCAACGACAAAATATGGTTGCTACATTTATTTTGCATTCAAGGCGCTCATTTTGCATGCATTTATAGAAATCTAACTAGGCTAAGTAGGTAGTATTTGCTGAAGCAAGTGCAGAGGTGAGATAAATACTTGGATTACTGTTTGTTTATGGATAAGATTACAGTTGGTATCAATTTTATCATACTAGGAAAACGCTAAAGTCCCGCCGCGTTGATGGATGAGCGTTTTAAAGTTTTTCTTTTTAGTTTGCTTGGGATATCTTTACTTTTGCAAGTGCTTTGTTTTGCTGCCTACGCATTGTAGGTGATTGTTGTCAAGTTTCTATTGTTTCTTGTCAATTGGTATTATTTACCGTAAAAAACTTATATTAAAAGCTTTATTTCTATGGATTCTGGCTAACTTTTTCAACTTTTTCTTTCAAAAGGTACTAAATCACTATAACCTTAATGTCCATGTGTAATATAAACGTTGTAGCCCCACCCGTTTGTTCAGAATTGGCCCAAATGGCACGAAAATATCGCACAAAAAATCAAAAACTTATATTAAAGCTTTATTTCTATAGATTCTGGCTAACTTTTTCAATTTTTTCTTTCAGAAAGCAATACATCACCATTACCTTAATGTCCATGTGAAATATGAACGTTGTAGCCCCACCCGTTTGGTCAGAATCGGCCCAAATGTCACAAAAATATCGCACTAAAAATCGAAAAAAAATCGTAAAACGTAGCAAGTCTAAGTTCAGAGATTTCGAAGGTCCTGTCAAATTTTCATCAAGATCGCATATGCCGTTTGCCCGGTAGAGAGCGAACAAAAACACCCGAGCTAAATTTTTTGGGGGGTCAGTGAAATTGAAGTCTTCGCTTCGCTCATCCAATAAATCTTTTACACTAGGAAAACGCTAAAGTCCCGCCGCGTTGATGGATGAGCTTTTTAAAGTTTTTAGTTTGCGTGGGATATCTTTACTTTTGCAAGTGCTTTGTTTTGCTACCTACGCATTGTAAGTGATTGTTGTCAAATTTCTTTTGTTACCTGTCAATTGGTATTATTTACCGTAAAAACTTATATTAAAAGCTTTATTTTTATGGATTCTGGCTAACTTTTTCAACTTTTTCTTTTAAAAGGTACTACATCACCATAACCTTAATGTCCATGTATAATATGAACGTTGAAGGCCCACCCGTTTGGTCAGAATTGGCCCAAATGGCACGAAAATATCGCACTAAAAGTCAAAAAACTTATATTAAAAGCTTTATTTCTATAGATTCTGACTAACTTTTCCAATTTTTTCTTTCAGAAAGCAATACATCACCATTACCTTAATGTCCATGTGAAATATGAACGTTGTAGCCTCACCCGTTTGGTCAGAATTGACCCAAATGGCACGAAAATATCGCACAAAAAGTCAAAAAACTTACATTAAAAGCTTTATTTCTATAGATTCTGGCTAACTTTGTCAACTTTTTTTTCAGAACGCAATACAACACCATTACCTTAATGTCCATGTGAAATATAAACGTTGTAGCCCTACCCGTTTGGTCAGAATCGGCCCAAATGTCTCGAAAATATCGCACTAAAAATCGAAAAAAATCGTAAAAGTGCGATATTCATGAGAAATATTTCTTCGATTGTACCCAAAAACGTGGCACGTCTAAGTTCAGAGATTTCGAAGGTCCCCTTCAATTTTCATCAAGATCGCATATGCCGTTTGCCCGGAATCGTGCGAACAAACAGACAAAAAAAAAAAAAAAAAAAAAAAAAAAAAAAACAACAAAAAAACAACCGAGCTAAATTTTTTGGGGGTCAGTGAAATTGAAGTCTGCGCTTCGCTCATCCAATGAAACTGTTATAATTAGGTATAGAATGTGTGGAATGCAGAAGTTCAACTCTTTTTTTTTTTTTTTTTTTTTTTTTAGTACTGGAAGTGGAATCATTTGAGAAATGTCTTATGTTATGGATAGTGTTGGGTACTCTATTATAGACTGCCATCGAGTAAAGTCTGCACCCCTATTTTGGCCACAAATTTTAAACAAAAACAATATAGAAAAATGTCTTTGTCAGAGTTGCCACCAAGTAATCATTTTTATCCTTGATAGATACTTTAAAAATCCTAAGAAATCCTTGAAAATAGCTATTTAGTATTTTGCGTATTGTTACTTGAAGGAATTATCGACATTTTCCAGGATTCCATACAATAATACGTTATGCGATGTCGGATGATTTTTGGAGAATTTAACTAACCTTACACGGGTGCATAGGCCTTGGAATCAGAATTTTCTTTGAATTTGTATCAACGTTTTAGTTTTCGCCACCGTTTCTATACTCGCTGGGTTTATTATTACTGTCACCCGGTGCTACTGATGTTTTTATTACCCATTTGTTGTTTGCTTTTTAGGCTGTATCAAAATAATGTATTGATTTCATGTATTTTTAACTATGGTAGGAAATCCTGAGATTTTACCAAAAATCCTGGAATCCTTGAGACACCTTAAAAATCCTTGAAAAAGGATAATATCCTTGAAAGAGGCAACTCTCCTTTGTGTAAAGGCAAGACACCCCTTTTTGACCTTTACATTTTAAAATACACTTGCAGCCTACACAGATGCATAGGAACTCTTTCGAGTGGCGGGGAACAACAAATCTTCTGCTGAGTTTTTGGGAAAAGGGACTAAGCACAGGGGGTTTGGAGGGCAGAGCCGGAGGTGAAAATGAAAATCAGGTGTTTAGTGTGTTTGGTGTGTTCTAGAAAAAATAAGTGGGCTGAATGCAATACCAAGTTAATGTATTTTAAGTTAACAGTTAGTTTACAGTTAAATCTATGAAAAAAGAATTTGAATAGTGATGAGATAAACCATGCTAAACCATTGAATATTTTTGCGATCACATCCAACAATAATGGAAAATTGTTGCTCATTACTCTTCTGAAGTGGGATTTTCCAGCATGACCCCATAAAGAGGATGATTGTGTTGTGTAATCATAAAGTAACTGTGACAGTTTTATCCTCTAGTATGTTTATAGCTTTCACTACCAGAGGGGACGTAAGAAGATGGGAGTGCTCTCCATCAACTAGAATTTGTTACACACTTTACGCTAGTAATGGATCCCACCGTTTAAAACTTACTTCATGTTTTGGATCACATCAGTAACTGTTCAAAGGCAAACAAATAATTTTACCTCTGGAAGTAATTCAAGGTATCCTGTCATTCTCCATAATTGGCTGCTCGAGTGCAAGTGTACACCCCTGAGCGCTCTTTTATGTGTTTTTCTACTGTTGGGTAAATTTTTTCTGACTTTTGGGATAACAGAGTTATTTACAGTACTATACTGCATAGTAGCATGATAGTAGTAATATAGAATCTTGTTGTCTGATTTATGTAAAAGATGGTAAACCGTAAAAGTAATGGGAATAGAACGTTGCATTTATGAATTTTTTACTTCTGCAGTTTAAACATAACGGGGCACTTGGGGCTGTTAGCGCTCCCGTGGCCAAATAGGGTGAACGACTCCGTCAACAATCAACACTTGTTGCATGAACAAGCGGGGTATGAGGAAGCTAGCTGAAATATATAGGAGGCAGTGATGGAACATTTCAATTCAATGTAGCCACCAAAAACAGAATGCAATTCTTTTTAAATAAGTTCTCGGTGGGTCTGCTAGGCTTGTACAGTTGATACGCTGAACGGAGAACAAAGTAAGATAGTAAACACTCTGCTCCAACCAAATATATGTTCACCGATTTAGCGTCAAAAACCTATAACACCAAATTTACTTAATATCTGTAGTCTGTTCCATCTTGAGCGGGGAGTGCCAAAGGCTACAAAAACTGGTTTCTTTCCCTAGCCGATGTTATCCCCAAGAGTAGCTTGTAAATTCTGAAAAGGGTGTGGTAAGGTTCTAAAGTGGTGTTGACTGGAAGGGGGAAAGCCAATAGAATGCATAATTTCAAATGTGTGTACTTGACCGACATTAATAATTTTATTCCTAAATTACCTTGTAGTTTATTCATGTAAGTCCGATAATGTATGTTGTAGCATCCGGTTTAGCGCCACTTTTGGTACAAGTATCGGGGCTCCGAATTTGTATGTCCGCCATGCTACTGAATTAGGTTGCGAGTATCAATAGTATTCGTGACCTATAAAATTATCCTAGTCAAATTAAAACTGGTGGGGCGCTTAAAACTTGACTTGAATAACACTTGCAAGATAACAATTTAATGTTATAATTACCACTGAAAATCAGTTTTATGTGACTGTTCTAGTGATTGGTTAGACTCTAAATACAGATTTATTTATTTATTTAACATTATAGTATCTCTGAATATGGCCCGATGAAATTAAAAAACATTTTTTATATTAATAGGCATTTAAAGTAGGGTGACCAGTTTTCCCTAGGAAGTCCTGGTTTTCAGGTACCGGTACCTATCCCGAGAGACACCTCCCAAAAAACAAGAACGGACAAAAAGTCCAAGAGTTTTAAATTAATCCAATTACCTTTTCTTCAAATACCATCTCTATTTATTTGTAAAAAATAAAAAGTTGATTGTGGCTAATTGTAAAAAAATAATTTTATTTAAATAAATAATAATAAAAAAAAAGGACACATTTGGCAGTGTTGGCACAATAGCTCTTGGCTCGGCTGGTAAGAATCCAACATATTATCTGAAACGTGAAACTTTACATAGTTGTCAATAAAGCATTCATAGGCAGCCCTACAGCTGTAGATTTTCAATATTTTATGTTTATCAGCCAGAATCAATCTACGAATGTGGTCCATTTTATACTTAAAGAAAATCAAAAACCTGAAAATCAAATTATCTTTTTAAATTATTTGAAAATAATTTCTTGAAAAGTGTTACAGTAGAGCCCTATGTTTCCACTTCCTTGACAACTGTGGTTGTTGTCGTTGGTCTTGTGGTTAGCGTCTCTGCTTCCAATGAAGGTCCAACCGTCCCAAAGCTCAATTCCCGCAATAGGCAGAACGCAGAAGTTGTTTAACTTCTGATTTGGACTTAAATCCATCAGTTCTTGTCTTAGAAATTTGTAAACGGTGACCATCGTAGCAACCATCCTAGTAACGAGGTACATAATAAATTCAAAGTGGTTCTGAATTGGCTTGGTTGATTCTGGCACTGTCCATACCACTCATTACTATATTTCCCTTTTTAAAAAATAAAAATATCGATCTTTGGTTGGTTATCGCTCACTAGTCGATTGCGTTGGGCCCTATAACCTTTGAGTAAGGATGGTTATATACTCAATGCTACTGAAAATCAATTATATGACTGAGTGGGTCGACTCTAAATACAAAATCAATTATATGACTGAGTGGGTCGACTCTAAATACAAATTTATTTATTTATTTAACTACCCAAAATTGTAAACAACTGTGGTGTCAGTCGGTCTAGCGAACAGGAATTTGCTTAAAAATACCTATGTCCTATATCCTCTTCATTAAAATAGCTATTAGAACAGCAGGTGTGTGTTTAATGACAACTTTCAGGCGAGCTGTACTTTCTCATTATTGAAGGAAACGAGAAAATCTGAAAATATTTCAGTGTGGAAAAATGAGTTAGGACTAGGTCAAATGAGCGGTTTCTGATTTTCATACCATCCCCCCCTAGATCCCCCCACCCATTCTAGAAATTTGATGTCCCGTATCCTACTATCCGTCAATATTTAAAATCTTTGAAATTGGAATGTATTTAAAATTTTAAATTATTATTCATAATTTCGACTGATATCAATAAAAATGTAAAAACATTTTGTGAACCTAGCCCTGCCTTTGCTGTTTGAAGTGGGATTCAAACCCAAAACCTTCTTCCAACAAGACCAGTGAGCTACATAAATAAATACATTTTTAGAGTCTACGACACATAAATGACTTTCAGGAGGGGACATTTTAAAAAGCAGACCAAGCCAACCCTGTTGGCGCCGACATCATCGACGAGCTAGGAGACCCAGTATTTTCAGTAAAAACACAGATCAAGCAAGATGGACACGATTCCATCTGCGGACACCGCCAGAACCATCAAGGCCAATTCGGATCAACCTTAGAATTTACCAGTATCTTACCATTCTACCTTGGATATCCAAAGAACCTTCATTATTAATTTTAGTCCAAAGTGCCGGTGGCGGGTTAGGGGGCTTAGGACGATGACCCGCCCGTCTAGTCCTCAACCAAAATCGATCGAAATTCAAACCTCCCGCGAGCGTGAAGAGTCGCGCTCTAGCGTCAAAATATTATACTTTGTGTAATTTTGCCAAACAATTGTTAATATTTACACAAATGTGTGCATATAATTATACTTGAGTTATTTTATAATGTTCATCACTTACTGTTACATATTTTATAAAGTGCACTTATTACAAAATATTGTCTAGATCAATCTCTAGAGAGTGGAAACCGAGTTAGCACGCACGCCTCGCGTCGTCGACTGACTGATACAAGATCTGAGAGAGTTGTCTGTCAAGGCATACTTACCTGGCGTAGGGGTTACCTTGATCATCAAGGAGGTTCCCTCAGGCTGAGGCTCTTCCATTGCACTTCGGTCGAGCTGAATCCTGCGATAATCCCAAATGCGGATTACTCGGGCGCGTAATTTTTGGTAGTCGGGACTGCGTACGCGCGGTCCCGGAATAATCTGTGGTGAAACTGGAAAAAAATTTTGTGTTGTACACAAATGTGGGAGAAATATCCAGGACACGAAGTCCCGTGTTCCATTGTTGTTATTAGAGGTTCGTTCGTCTGTGTACATTTAGTGTTACACTTTACACTAGTGTAAGCGAATATCTACACTGGTCCGTTTTTCTGTGTCCGTGTAAGCAGTGTAAAATACACGTCGGCGTTTTTCTGTACAGTTAGTGTATACACTAGTGTAGACAGTGTAGGATATTTTTACACGGCCTATTTTGGTCGTGTAAAGAATTTACACCGACATTGCGCGCCATAAAACGATAAACATGGAGGCCGAGACTGCAAGTAATTGTTGTGAGGGATGAGAATGGGGTCCCTTTTAAAGAAAGAGGACTCTTACCTTTTTACAATGGGAGGTAATTACATTTTACATTTAAGTACATTTCGTAACAGAAATGTGGACGTTTTTTTGTGTACGTCCGTGTACGTTACACTAACCTACTACTTCCGTTAAAAGTAACTATTTCCGCTTTACACTTGTCAGTGTAAAATTCGACTAGTGTAAGTCAGTTTTTCTGTGTCCGTGTAAGCAGTGTAAAATACACGTCGGCGTTTTTCTGTACAGTTAGTGTATACACTAGTGTAGACAGTGTAGGATATATTTACACGGCCTATTTTGGTCGTGTAAAGAATTTACACCGACATTGCGCGCCATAAAACGATAAACATGGAGGCCGAGACTGCAAGTAATTGTTGTGAGGGATGAGAATGGGGTCCCTTTTAAAGAAAGAGGACTCTTACCTTTTTACAATGGGAGGTAATTACATTTTACATTTAAGTACATTTCGTAACAGAAATGTGGACGTTTTTTTGTGTACGTCCGTGTACGTTACACTAACCTACTACTTCTGTTAAAAGTAACTATTTCCGCTTTACACTTGTCAGTGTAAAATTCGACTAGTGTAAGTCAGTGTTACACCAAATAAACACAGACGAACGAACCTATTATGTAGCAATGGTTGTACCACAGATAATAGAGTACACTACGTGGTTGTACAATAATATACTATATATCGGTATCCTTGCCAATACTTGTTCAATTCAAACATACTTGGTGCACGCGAAATTAGCATAGTGGAAGAATGGAAGGAGTCGTCGATTCGCTTTCCTTATCTATTTATTTTCTTTGTAAGTCTGTGACAACTGTGTTCATATAATATACTAGGAAACGCTCAGTTGGACGCGTTGATAAGCGAGCACGTGCTATAGCTAGACCCACATTGCACATTTTTTTTAATTTTAAAATTTGCGACGTTCGCTGTCCACAGGGCCATGTTTCCAATATTATTTATTATTGCCAAGGTATTTGGGTAAACCCGTGTGTAAATCTTTACTTTAAAATCCACCGCCATCTAGAGGACCTTGACTCCTTGGGAAAACTATTTAAACTCTTTGTTGACAAATAATAGACTGCTTCCTCGAAAGTATTTTGATTACTTCTAGGTGGCAGTGCATTAGAAACTTCGCGCGTCTTTTCGTTGCCATGGCAACGTTACTTTTGTTATAATGTGACCGGACGGACATTCTAAATGATTTGGCCTGTGATTTGGCTATCTCAGATTTTGTCGCCGTTTAGTTTGAAAAAAAAAACTTTCGATTAACTTTAATGTAACTTTTTAACTTTTTGAACGATTTTGCCACAAAACTAATGGCATTCAATTTATTTATTTATTTATTTATTTATTTAAAACTGATTTACAAAGGAGGACAACTAAATAAATCTAATTACATAGATGCAGACACAACAATGAACTTTGAGATAGTAATATTACAACAATGCATTAAATACTCAACAAATTTGATAACAAATAAAAAGGATATTAAATGCAATTTATGAATGAATCGAATTATATATTTTAAAAAAAGGGGGTGGGGAATGAAAAGAAAAGAAAAAAGAAAAGAAAAAGAAAATAAAAGAAAAAAGAAAAAATGAAAGGAAAAAAAAGAAAGAAAGAAAAAAGAAGAAAAAAAAAACTTTAAAAAAGAAAAATCGAGAACGAAGCTTGCGGATGGTCAAAATTTCAACTCGATCCGAGCCTCCGTTCGAACGTTATGGCGAGACATACAAACAAACAAACAAACAAAAAAACAAAACAAAACAAAACAAAAAAAAAAAAAAAACAGTGACTAATTTTTCCGGCAGAGTCAAATGGAAACGCTTGCTTCGCTCGCTTAATAAACGTAAGTGTAATCTGTGGTGCAGCGGTGCGGAGCAAATGGACTCTATACTATGGTGTCTGATCAGGTAATGGGGAATATAATGCACTTTACATATAACTGGAGATTTTATATTGATGTAAAGACTGCCAGTGAAGATATAATTCAGGCGGTTGAATTTATCATTACTTTATAAACTAAATCTCAATGTTGGCAATATAGGACTCTTTACGGATTAATTTTAGTGAGCATTTTGATGGATGGGATGGATGAGCATTTTTGGTGAATCGATTAATTTTCCCAATTTTTTTACAGTTTTTGTTTGGCCTTGTTATCACTGGATTGTGTTATAAAATTTAATGTACTTATATTGGACTAATTTATTACGGCACTAAAGAAATTACAAATTCCATCAAGTGTTTCAAGTACGTCTAAAAATCGCTACGGGTTACAGATAATGAAGGTTTTTTACAGGATCGAAGTAGCCTTGAAGCTGGTCGAGAGCAAAGAAATTACTGTAAATAAAAATTAAAACACGTAGTGTGATTTTCATGAGAAGCGTGCCAGGTCTAAGGTAAAATTGAAATTTCGCTTTACTCGCATCGCTACGCTCTTCCTATAATATTGCTCTACTAATTGGCTTGTTCACGCAAAGCTCCGCGCAGATCGCGCCACTGCTCTAACCTAAGGCTCTAACCCCCAAAACCAGGGTCCACTAGACACTTATTCCGAGCTCCTTGTTAGGTATCTAGTGGACCCTGCCCTGAGACCGTGGCGGCGTTTGAAATAAACTATGTATAGCAGGCTCTGCATTGTCAAATCTGTATGCTTCCTCGATTGTTTGTTTACTTATTGTTTTACCTAGGCCTACTTGGAATAAGGCTACTAAGGACTAGGGCCTAGGCTTTTCTTCAGCATTAGATGTAGACCTAGGCATATCAATATCATGGTATTATAAATTATCAAGTATAGGCCTAGGCTCTACTTGCATACGGCGGATCTTTGGCCTAGGCCTAGGCCTAGCCATGGTGTTGATTTGTTGACATGAGAGGGGTTACGTATAGGCAGGAGGCCGAATAAAGACACATGTCAGTATATTATGTGATTGTATTTATTTGTAGTAATAAACACGACAGTATGCCCTCCTTTCTCCTTACACGAATACACACAGCAATTTGGGCATTTTGCTTAAAAAAAAAAACTATGCAAACTGACAGCAGTACAGTAGGCTGCTAACAGCTATGAGGAGCCATGACACCCGAAAGTTGGGCTATCACCGCCGTCTACATCCGCCTTTACAAAGTTTACATGCATTCAGACGGCGGTGGGGGGTTAGTACAATCTTAGACCATATAGGGGGTAGACGGATAGCTCGGCAATTTTCGTGAAGCCGACCGCGGCCAGTTCCAAGAACTAGATCTGGGCAAAACATTGAAGACGGTGAACTCTTGCGCTGCGTTTGGCTGTACGTCAAGAGCTGGAAAACAATGTGGATTTTCATTCCACGTGTAAATATTTAACTCAATTCATTTTTTATAATGTAGTACACTATTGCCCTAGGTAATTGGTGTATAGTCCTGAGAGAGCACATGGCCTGTCATGAGCTTATGCCTTACTTTACTGGTATTTTATGGCTCTTGAAGGTGATTTGGTGCATTAGATTGGTGGTTACATGCTGGTAGGGTATCTATTTGTAATTTAAGAACATCCTACTGTTTATGAGGAATATTCAAATTAAGGTGAGAAATGTTACATTATGACTAAGGTTTATTTACCGTCATACATTTTATATATTAATGATGTGAATAAGAAGTAATATTAAATAAAAAAAGTAATATTTATGCAGTGATTGTTGTCTTATCATTTTTTACAGCTTACTATTGTACATGCAAAATATCATTCCATATCCATTTGCATTGTTATGTTGTGAACTTTTAACATGCCTAAATCCAAAATGTTGCTCCTAGGCCTCAATAAAGTGATATGGAATTATATTGTGCATGTCTGTAGCAGGCCTTTTTGCTAAATACTATTCTAGTTTGTTGTGTTATAATAATTATTCTTACATCATCCCCACAACATTTTTTCATAAAAATCATTAATGTAATCCTTTTAACAAAGTGCACCTTTATCAAATATCCCTTCAAAAAGTGCAGACACATTTTCTTTACAGAATACAGAGCTATTGTTGTAGCTCTACTAAATCCAAATAATAACAAGAGTGATTTTGGAAATGGGGCTATCCAAAGTACCTATCCTCTCTCCCCCCCCTCCCCTCCCCTCCCCTCCCCACCCCCTCCCAAACCTTTTCCTTAACAATCGTCTTCACTTGCAGGCCTACAATTTGCACCTTTACTGAATATCTTTTCAAAAAGTGCAGAGCCATGTTCTTTACAGAACTATTATTTGTAGGCCCTACTAAAACCAAACTATAACTGAGTGATTTTGGAAATGGGAACATCTGATGCACCCCTACTCCCCTCCCAATCATTTTCCTCAACAAACATCACTTGCATAATAGGCCTACAATTTGCATTTTTACCGAATATATTAAGTGTTTACATTCCATTCTAATATTGCTATATTCATTCAACCATTCTTCGTCACCCCATTTGTAAAGGGTTCCATATTGTCATCTTGGGTTTTCGATAGATTTTGTATTTTTTAAGACTACCTGTTTGTAGGCCTGTTCGATTTCTTCTTCAGAAAAACATTAATGTTAAATGTTTACCAATGTGACCACACACTATTGCAGTGGTTGTCATGTTTGAGATGTCATAAAAATGATAATAAAACAATGTTCAATCCAATTTACAAATACGATCTAGCAATGCCATAGTACAATAAAAATACAATCCCTGATAGTAAAAGGCCTATTTTAGTATGGGTAAATATACAATCTAAAAACCTTAAAACAATAATATTTCCCGTGAATCAAAATATGTAGTAGACATAGGGGGTTTTGTGATGTTGGGGTTCGATGGTGCTTAAATCTGGCATATTCCCGCCAAACACATAGAATTAAATTTCTTTCAGAATAAGGATAAAATAAATCAAAAACTTATTTGACGTGGTGTCCCAACAAATAAATATGCATAATGCATTGTTTTTAAACATCACATTCTCGAAAGTATTAAGAGATTCACTACTTCTAGTACGCGAAATTACTGTATGTTTAAATGGCACTACGCGCTTCTTGCCCAGACCGGCTTCCGAGAATCGCTCCCTCTCTCTCACTCTCTTTGTTCTCAGCTCGGCTTCAACCGCTGCAACGGCAGGTATACGCGCGCGCTCTGTCTACCCCCTATATGGTCTAAGAGTACAATAGCGCAGCGTGGTGAGTAAAAGTCGCAGTGAACAAGCCAATTATTATTTAACAAATTATTGGATGAGCGTAGCGAGCGTAGCGAGCGAAGCGAAGATTCCATTTCACTACACTGGAGAAAAAAACCCGGAATGTTTTTTTTTTTTTTTTCTTTCTTTTTTTTTTTTGTATTTTTGTGTGTCTGTGAACACGATTCCGGCTAAACCAATACTCCAATTGCGATGAAATTTTATGGAGGTCTATGAAATCTCTGAACGAAGAACTGCACGGGGGGGGAAAATCGATCGAAAAATTATTTCTCATGAAAATCGCAATTTTACGATTTTTTTTTGATTTTTAACAAAATTCTTCGATTTATAACACCTACATGCTTTGTCCGATTGTAATAATTTTTTCACACAACCTTTATTTTATGAATTGATATATTCGTGTGAATTTTGAGCGTTATCGAAAGATAAATTTCTTTACAAAATCGCAATTTTTGGAATTTTTTTTATTTTCAAGTTTCTTTGGCTTACAGCACCTACATGCTTTATCCGATCGTAATAATTTTTGTTTACAAAACCTTAATTTCATGAATTTATATATTCGTGTGAAATCTGAGCGCAATCGAAAAATTATTTGTTATGAAAATCGAAATTTACGATTTTTTCTTTTTTTAAATTACGAATAAAAAAAATTAAAATTAAAGTTTATTTTTTATTTAATTTAAATTAATTTTTAAAAAATCAAATAAGTAATGATTTTTTCACAGTACAACAGAAAATCCGCATAACACTTAACAACTCAATGCACCAATTACGCTCATCCAACAACGCGGCGGGACTTAAGCGTTTTCCTAGTCATAATTCATAATCGATTGCCCCAATACTCGGATCATCAAAGTGTTACCTTACTTTCAACTAATTAGGCGATGACTTATTACAAAATTTACAGAAGACAGTCCGTACATTTTTGTAGGTATTTTAGTTTATTTCATTTCATTAATACTTTTGTATTCGAAAATTATAACTACATATTTTAAATGCTTTGCTTTCTTTGAATAATTAATATTAATCATATTTTACAACCGAAAAATTACAAAAAATAACAGTGTAATATCTGCTATGGTTGGTAAGAGTTTGAATATGTACAAAATAAAAGCTCGATGGTATGTACCTTGCTAGTGCTGCCACCTATCAGCGAACTCACAAGTGTAAAACCGTCGGTAAGGTAGTCACAGTTTCCATTCGACCACCATGTTTTACTATTCTAATACGCCAACAGATACCGTCACTTACACTTTCCACGTCCAAGTTGTTTGAAACCAAAATCACGTGCTCATGTCATTAGCATTAGCCGAAAAAACAAATTTGTCAACTAACTTATTTCAATCACTCCCTTTAGGTACGTAACAAATTTATTCAAGTATTTTAATTTTCGAAC
>JAMZAV010006481.1:0-31556 GCA_024449915.1 Sweltsa coloradensis
AAAAAAAACTTCCATCGATGGAGAATTAAAGTCAATGAGTCAAAAACGACCGCCATCCTGTTCACCAAGCGACGACTTCGAGACACCCAACCATAAATAATTATTTAAGAATAAAGAATGACTGGTCTGACTAAAGATAATATAGTACCTTGGTATATATCTTGACAAAAAGCTCACCTTTAGGCCTACTCACCACATCAATAACAAAATCCAGCAAGCGTACTCTGCCACTGTATCCCCTATTTAATAGACGTAATCATATGAATATAAAAAAATAAGTTTATTCTGTACACCATGGCAATTGTGCCAATTATCGTCGTACGCAAGTCCAGTATCTCTACTTGCACTTCAAATAATAGAAAACTACAAATAGTTAACAATGATAGGTATAGTTTTCCAAGAAACACCTGGATATCAGAGCTTCATGCATTTTTTTAAATTACCTACTATTCAAGATCTTGTCTTTCAGTTCACGAATCGCTTCTATTCAAAATGCGCAGACAATTCGCATAATACTTATACTATAATTTCTAGCCTTGGAGACTACAGTTCTATCCTCACAAACACAAGCGTACTGAACGTTTTACTCTACTTTGTATTTGTACTACTATACTCTAAATACCGTATTATATTTACTAAGAAACGCTCAGTTGGACGCGTTGATAAGCGAGCACGTGCTATAGCTAGACCCACAATGCACATTTTTTTAAATTTGATCGGTCCACAGGCCAAAAAGCCATGTTTCCGATATTATTTATTATTGCCAAGGTATTTGGGTAAACCCGTATGTAATCCTGTCAAATAAGAATTTTTGGAGGAAAAAATTGCGATGTCGCTGAATTTTTGCAGAGACCTTCCTTAAATGATACTTATCAACATACTAAAACTCCCCTACAATCGGACTGGAGCTTCGGCCGCCATATTGGAAAATGGCGGCCAAAAAGTGTTTGTTATCGAATATCTCCAAATTTGTTTGAGATAGACAAAATATCTCAATGGCAGAAATATTCCCCATTTATTTCCCTACAAAACAGGGGTCTTCTATAATTTTGGTAGGGGCAACGGTTACGTCACAAAATCGTGGTTTATATGTTGCTTATTGGAGTACCAGCTTATTTCCAAATTTTCACGCCCAGCATCAAATAATGCCTGGTAAATCCGTAAGAAATCGATTTAAATACAAAAGGACTTTTGTACGGGGTTCATGAAAGCTTCCATTAGTATTTTAAAAAATAATGTACTACGAAATCGGATTTTTGCATTTACCCGAAATTTGGGTTTTTCCATTGTTGGCATTTCCTAAAAAATGCCATATTTTACTGTCCATTATTAAGCACAAAATAGCATTGGAGGAAAAATTCTTTCTACGCACATTGAAATGACTTAAATAATGATCCGATTACAACCAAAGTTTAAATCCAATATGGCTGCTAATTCCTAATATTCACAATATGAATACTGTTTTCGTGCTGTTTTTACACTCTTTTTGTTACATAATTTACTTTGATGTTGTGGATATTAGGAATTAGCAGCCATATTGGATTTAAACTTTGGTTGTAATCGGATCATTATTTGAGTCATTTCAATGTGCGTAGAAAGAATTTTTCCTCCAATGCTATTTAGTGCTTAATAATGGACAGTCAAAAAGGGCATTTTTTAGGAAATTCCAACAATGGAAAAACCCAAATTCCGGGTAAATGCAAAATTCTATTTCGCAGACCTGATTTTTTAAAATACTAATGGAAGCTTTCATGAACCCCGTACAAAAGTCTTTTTGTATTTAAATCGATTTCTTACGGATTTACTGGGCATTGTTTGATGCTGGGCGTGAAAATTTGTAAATAAGCTGGTACTCCAATGAGCAACATTTAAACCACGAATTTGTGACGTAACCGTTGCCCCTACCAAAACTTTAGAAGACATCTGTTTTGTAGGGAATTTAATGGAGATTATTTTTACCATTGAGATATTTTGTCTATCTCAAACCAATTTGGAGATATTCGATAACAAACACCTTTTGGCCGCCATTTTCCAATATGGCGGCCGAAGCTCCAGTCCGATTGTAGGGGAGTTTTAGTATGTTGTTTAGTATTATATAAGGAAGGTCTCTGCAAAAATTCAGCGACATCGCAATTTTTTCCTCCAAGCGTCAATATACGATCTTATTTGACAGGATTAATGTAAATCTTTACTTTGTGGATAAAATCCACCGCCATCTAGAGGACCTTGACTCATTGGGAAAAATATTTAAACTCTTTGGTGACAAATAATAGACTGCTTCTTCGAAAGTATTTTGATTACTTCTAGGTGGCAGTGCATTAGAAACTTCGCGCGTCTTTTCGTTGCCATGGCAACGTTACTTTTGTTATAATGCAATTTCCATCTACACTACTTATCGGATCAAACTAAAATTAACATATTCGTGACCGGACGGACATTCTAAATGATTTGGCTATCTCAGATTTTGTCGCCGGTTAGTTTGAAAAAAAAACTTTCGATTAACTTTAATGTAACTTTTTAACTTTTTGAACGATTTTGCCACAAAACTAATGGCATTCAATCGAGAACAAAGCTTGCGGAAAAATTTCAACTCGATCCGAGCCTCCGTTCGAACGTTATGGCGAGACATACAAAAAAAAAAAAACAAAACGAGTGACAAATTTTTCCGGCAGAGTCAAATGGAAACGCTCGCTTCGCTCGCTTAATTACTTTAGTTACTTAGTTACTTAGTTCCGAAAAGTTTTTTTTTATTGTTCCTTCATTTATATACCTTTGTTTTTATTCAATATCTCTATACACTATATGCTGTATATTATATTATTTTTTTGTTAAAACGTTAAGAGCCCAGCAATGACAGGTATAATTTTGTACACACTTGCACTGCTGCACTGTTATTATAAGTTCAATAAGTACCTACATTCCTTGCGATCTCTCGCTATAGTAACACCAAGTTTTGTCTTCAGGAGAGGGAAGCTGCAGAGCACGTAGCTCGTGTATCTCAGCATTCTGTACATCTGAGTCAACAAACATCGCCATAAACTGCTTCACTGATCACATAAAATAATACAAACAGATAGTTAAATGGTTATTTACATGCCTGTATTTTAGCGGCCGGACGTTATGAGAAACCAACCTGAGTCGACCCGACTACAGGTGTCAATAACTTGCTCACAATGTCTGGGAATAGCTCTGACAAACTGGACGACCTGCGGCGCGGTTCCTCCTAAATTACTCCGAAACGCATAAATACCCATAAAAGTCCACGTTAATTTCAATATCCTGAGACGCGAGTAATGAAAAACAAGAAAAAACAAAACAAAACGCCATGGTCTCCTATCTACGACCATGTCAATAAAACGGCTGCACACACCAAACAAAATGCCACACGTACGCGAATAGAAAACATAAAACATAAAATAAAGAATATTAACAAACAAAATATAAACCATTACATACACTCCAGAGATCTTAGTCCGGATTGTGATAGTGATAATTAAAGACCCCAATTAGAAATAAGTAAATTAATGTAGGCCTATTTACTGAACTCTTCGGTATTTGTAGGTGGCCACTTGGCACCGTGGAATTACTAGTCCCTGACTGTGCATTTACGTGGGGTAGGGCCTAAATGCATGTATTTCCTATTTACATGTCCATAACCCTGACTTGTCCAGTCATGAGACAGGTACAATACAATAAACTACTATTTACCGAAAGTGGTCGGACCTCCCACGCACACCACAATCACTCACATGATTAAGTTTTAGGTTGTAAACTACATTTATCATTAATGTATTTAACCGAGCTAAATTAGGTATTTTACGGCTGGCCATGAATTGGCTTTATTACACATTCACATCCTCTGGAAGACTGACGAAATGAGTAGCTGATAAGGTAGATGTGACGTGCACCCTGTGTGTGTGCGCTACCCCACCAAACAACCAACGATTTGTTAGATGCCCGCTGTCGAGTGTAGGCTATGTACACGTCAGATTTCAATATCCGAGCTAGGCTAAGGAAACATCGGAAAAACTTCAGTCAGGGGGGTGAGACTCGACGCTAAATCCGCGTGTCTTGGTTGATTTCCGTCCTGCATTCCGACAATCGGTATAGACTCAACGAATCTTTCGATTCCGTCTGCCATTTAGCTGTCGGAAACACTTCCGACGATTGAAAATTCGTAAACAACAAAATCCTCCATTTTTATTTCGATAACATAGCATCATAATTTGCTTAAATACCGGAATATTCCTTGATTTGTTGGTCCACAGTATACTAATTTGAAACTTTTTATAAGTTGTTTATTGTTGCACAATACTTTGTTTCCTTTTTTTCCTCATTCCTCTTTGTGTTTTATTTATTTATAAACATAGTAATGAACAATCATAAACCACAGTATAACAATCTGATGGGTTATACTGTGATCATACCTTTAAATTTGACGTTGTTCGCGTTCACAAGATAAAAAAAACAAAACACGGCTTCACAAAAACTCACTGCCTTATAAATATGCGGCTGGCAAGTTTCTTCTTACATAAGCATGGCGGTGGACACTAAAGATTTTATAACGAAGCTTCCTATTGGCTCAACAATAGTAAAATCCTTGCCACAAGACGCAAGTCACGGAGAAAATCGGAAACGAAACTCGAGTCTACCAAATGTCGGAATTGTTTCTTTATGGACGGAATCAGATTATTCAAAACCACGTGGAAGTCGAGGCCAGTCGAGTCTCACCCCCCTGCCGGTCTCGACGTCGAGGTGATTCGAATCAGAACCTGCCGAATCAATCTCGAGCCAACACTGTCGGTAAGTAATAGTAATAATAATAATAATAATAATAATAATAATAATAATAATAATAATAATAATAATAATAATAATAATAATAATAACATTAACTAGGAAAACGCTCAAGTCCCGCCGCGTTGTTGGATGAGCGTAATTGGTGCATTGAGCTGCCATGTGTTATTGCGGATTTTCTGTTGTTCTGTGAAAAAATTATTGTCGAAGAATTTTTTTAAGTTAAATTAAATAAAAAAATTAACTTTATTTTTTTATTTTTTTATTAATCGTAATTTTAAAAAAAGAAAAAATCGTAAAATTGCGATTTTTATAAGAAATAATTATTCGATTCCGCTCAAATTTTACACGAATATATCAATTCATAAAATTAAGGTTCTGTGAAAAAATAATTACAATAGGATAAATCATGTAGGTGTTATAAGTCAAAGAATTGTTTTAAAAAAATAAAAAAAACGTAAAATTTCGAATTTCATGAGAAATAATTTTTGATTGCGCTCAAATTTACACGAATATCGTAATTAATAAAATTAAGGTTCTGTGAAAAAATCATTAAAATCGGATTAAGCATGGAGATGTTATAAGTCGAAGAAATTTTTTTTAAATCGAAAAAAATCGTAAAATTGCGATTTTCATGAGAAATAATTTTTCGATTGCGCTCAAAAACGTGGCAGTTCTAAGTTCAGAGATTTCGAAGGCCTCCACAAAATTTCATCGCAATTGGAGTATCGGTTTAGCCGGAATCGTGTTAACAAACAGCCAAAAATACAGGGAAAAAAACATTCCGGATTTTTTTCTCCAGTGTAGTGAAATGGAATCTTCGCTTCGCTCGCTACGCTCATCCAATAATAATCACACCGGTTTGACAGTGTTCGATTACTAATTAAACGTAATAACAAGTTAAGTTCAATAAGCTACACACACACCGTACACACGTCATGGTAATATTTGTCGTGTCCGAACACATGTTATCAACGACTGACCAAGTTTGTAATTGTATATTTGATATACATTTAATAAAATAAAACAATACATGATAGTTAACGGTATAAGTAAAGCTTGAATCGATCACCTCATCTGTTGCACTGGGGTTTATCCTTAATCAATAGTTATGAATCGTTAGTAATTATTGACACTGATAGGGGACACAAGCCTCGAGGTTAAGAAGGGCATGGCATGCATTTATGTGTTCAAAATTCAAACATAATATCATTGTTTCATTACACGTGTCACCCCGCCCCCCGACACTCGACAACTCGGCCCGTCTCCTGAATTATGGAGTACAACGTGTGTAGCCAGAGCCCCTAATTACAGGTTTCATTGCCCGATATCCGATTATGAGTTATGGCCATCGCATTCAGTTAACGTTAAGAGCTGAAACCCCACGGCGGTTTCTAATAGCTCCAATGCGCTAACCAAACAGGCATTAGCATATTACATTCTTCCCTGCGAATAACGAGCTCTACTATGGCCATTATATTATAATCACCCAAAATTTACGGCCAAAAATGCTTCATTAAAGTAACGATTTGCATGTGAGTCACTCATAACTTTAGTACAGGAAACAACAATGTCAAGGTGACTTAAATTAGAACGTAATTACGCCAAGCTTATCAGTGCAGCACTAGCTGAACTCCAATATTTAACAATGGACGCTTTAGTGCAGGGGTCTCTGCAGTATACGCTCGAGTACCCAGAAGAAACAACAATTCGGCGTGAAGATGTTTCTTAAACCATCGGCTAATTAATGAAAGTTATTAATAGCCCAGTGCAATCCAACAATTGACACAGAAATAATGCGCGAGAAACTGTCATTGAGAATATTTTATGTTGGAGGTCAAACTTGGAAATACGAATGCTAGTCCGCGGTAGCACATACGATTGCTATAATCCGCTGATCTGAATCAAATCAAATAAGGCATTGTTTTTTTGTAATCGTCCTTCATCGTCATCTATTAATACTTATCGTCAAAGAAGCCTCAGTGCATTAATGCGTTGAGCAACAAAAATAATCACGAATGAGAGTAAAAAAAAAAAACATTCTACCAAACGTATAGGGGGTCTTCTATCAACTCCTGGTTTTGTACAATCAAACGCATTTTTATACCAAGCGTGCACGCACAAACTTACAAGTTTTACAAACCAACAATTTAAAAATTATAAATATATCAAATTGAATATATATGAATATGTGAATATAAAGAGTTATAAAATCAGAAAATTGGTTAACGGGAATCTATCGCCAAAATACATTTTCTAGAGTTTGCCAAATAGTAGTATATTATTATGATATACGGAGAAATAACATCAGTTATAAGATTAGTCTTTTGAGTTCTGAGAAGACCAAAACTATGCTTTATTTATTTTTATTTTATGCATACGCCTAAAATTGGGACCTTTATGAAAAATAGGGGACGTAACTCCATTAAAAAGGTTTACCATTTGGTTGGTGGTTGATGGATGGTTGATATGAATAATGATTAAAATGCTGGCAGGATCAGAATGAACATATATTAAACCTGAATTGTTGAAAAACGTAGGTTTAAAACAGTATACAAAAACGTATGAATACAATATCGTGATCAGTAAATCGAACCCGAACAGGAAAACATATGCTGAGTGAGCTAGAAAAGAAACTGAATTCGACCCCTGACTTTCCCCCTGATTTTCTGGTTCACTGTTCTACGTCTTCACACACAGATTTGGTCTACCTTCCATGAGTAAGTGACTTACAGATACTCCTAGAAGATGGAGCACTCGGGCGTGGTCAGGGGTAGAGTGGGTGACCACTATGCCCTGAAGCTCACGTATGTCGCTGGTTAGAGCAGATGGAGGGTTCGAGAGCTAGTGTAACGGCTTCGTTCTCCTCGACGTCTGCTCGGCAGTCTGGGTTAGTGGAGGAACCTATATGACTGTCAAGGTTACACCGTCCTTTCGGATGGGACGTTATTGTGTTATTGTGTTTGTGGGGGAGCTGTTGGTCCCCTTGGTACTTTTCGAAAGGAGTAGGCTACATGCCGGTACTGGGTTTCCCCTCCTCCCTTCTGTTCATACTTCATCATCATCTATCACCACTCATCGTCTTGAATAGCCTTAGTGTATTAATATGAGACGTTAAGAGGATAGTCGCGAAATTAAAACCACGCGAAATTACAGTTTTTTCGTGATATCTCGAGAACGATGCAAAATATCTAAAAACTGATTCCAGACCGAATTGTGGTTTTGTTAGAACAATATAATGCAAGAAAAAATATTCAAATATAATAATTGGTGCGGTTTGTATTTAAGATATGCATTTAATTAATTAAAATTCTAATACAAAACTTAATTACCATCACATTACAATATGTTTTCTTGCATTATATTGTTCTAACAAAACCTCAATTCGGTCTAGAATCAGTTTTTAGATATTTTGCATCGTTCTCGAGATATCACGAAAAAACTGTAATTTCTCGTGGTTTTAATTTTGCAACTATCCCATCCTCTGTTAAGTATATTCAATGCATCCTAAAAGATTGAGAGCCACAAAGCAAGACTGGGACTAGAAACGTAGGCCTCTAAGTTATTCTATGGAGCTACACCGAAGACGGGGTATTATCACGTATAAAGCAGACAATTAACGAGATAACAGAAACAAACCGTAGCAAACATTGATGTTGATACGCATACACCGCCCCCTACCACGCCATCCTTGCACGCGCGCACGCTATTGCTGGCCCGGCAGTAACACATCCAATGATGTATCAAACAAGACTGTTGCGTGCATGACATTAATTACATACACGAGGTCCAGTTGGTTTACTGACGTAGTAATCGCACGGCAGTGGATGGACAGCTGTCAGGCACACCTACCTACTGAGTGCCCCGTCTCACTGCCATACAGAGCATGCGCACTCATCACCACCAGAAAAGGAAACATACTTTTATTATCACATTAAGAGACTACAATAAAGATAAGACACTTCAGTAATTTACTTATTGATTGATAATAGAAATATATATATATATATATATATATTCACATTCAGATCTCTTTTTTGAGACAGCATTAAAATCGCGTCTTGTGAAATTTGACGTTCCCGCTTTGGCAATATATATATATATATATATATATATATATATATATATATATATATATATATATGCCCCAACAAAAAACTAATTTATTCATTCACCCTTTTTTTGACTAGAAAAAAATACAATCCGCAGATATTTTACAAAGAAAGTTGGCGTATTTTGTACTGTTTATTTTGATGTTTCCAAATAGAAACTAAGTCAAATTGTGCAAGGCACCACAAAAGAACCAACTACAATACCACTGACCGAAATTTGGGATCATGGTTTATATTTGATCTCAATTGGAGTAATTGTGTATCTACCTACAGACAGACAGACAGACAGACAGCCTGTAATCTACTTTCTATCAATCCCACATCAACATGCTGACATGAAGAACGGCTGCGTGTAACTGCTGCCGCTGGCCAAGGTGAAGTCAATATAAATACATAGAGATAAGTAAACATCGTCACGTTTTGCTAGGCAATTACTGCTTTCTCAGTCTCACTAAAAGCTAATTTTTGTAGAGATGTTGCCGTTTTGTGTGTGTGTGTGTGTGTATATGAGTGTGTACGCCGAAAATCAGCCAAATCTCTGAACTGATTGCGCTGAAATTTAAAACAGATATCCGGTACGAGTTTACTGAGAACTGCTAACAAAATGAGCAAAATCCGTTGCGATTTACACCTACAACTACAAGAAATAATAAATTGAAAGATTGTCTGCAAATGTGTAGGATTTAATTTTAACGACAATGGTTTTGTTCTTGGAGAATTTTATTTTTATTTATTATTTGTCAGGCTGTGAAAATTGCATGCATTGACCAAGGTGTATCGAATCTTGCACGCTCAAGGTTCTCCCATATTCCGCTGGGAGATTGAGTAAACCTTGAAATCTTTACACGTATTTAATACTGGCTGTGTTTTCCATATAGTACTGTATAATATGCATTTCAAAACATGTTCTATTATTTTTTAATACAATTCAGAAAATATAACAAAATCTATCCCGACCATTGTTCGAACCCAGGTATCCCACATTTCGGGTATACAGGCGCCTTAGCCAACTATAGACTAGGAAAACGCCAAAGTCGTTGTTAGACGAGTGAGCGAGTCATGTGTTGAGTACCCGGGAACAATTGCATTTAAATTGATTGATATTATATAAGGTATAAATAGATGATAGGGTTATGAGTTTAGTTTTGGAATAAGGGCGCGTTAAATGTAAGACCATAATGCGCCACTGTAGCCTATGATAGGCTATAAGGAGGAAAGAACCATGCTGGTTTCAGCCTTAGGTAGGGGGAGGAAATGAAATGTTACCGGGTACTCAACACTTGACTCGCTCACTCGTCTAATAACGACTTTGGCGTTTCACTATAGTTCAAGAAAGTACCAAGCGCATATTTTATAATGCATGAATCAAACTTTGAAAGTTTTCCACGGATGAGTGATGTTACACTTGATGTGCACTATATGCATATTTCGCAGTTATTTAAGGTATTTGCGGTGCAAAAAATGATTTTTGGTACAAAACGAAGAGCTTACGTCGGTTAAATAACGTAATTTGTCTACAATGTACCATACATGCGTGACCATAGCCACTGTTCTGTTATGGAATGGCCTTCATCATCTGAATTATAGCCGGGCAAGAACAAACTGTTGTCGAGCGTCTCCTGTGATTCAGGCACAATGTTTATCTAGTGAAAGCGGGCGTAACGAGGTTGTATTTTAAGTTTTAACGCATATAATTATCAATTAACAATCTTGAGTTCTGTATCGTTGGATGTTTCAAAAGAAGATCCCGATAAAAACGAAAAACATTCAATGAGAAAAGAAAGAAAATAGTTTTCATAAAAAATGAATAGGACCAATAATTTAATGAAATGTTTATGTTTATTATTATTATCTGAAGTAGCTTGTAAGACATCCATGATGTGATTGGGGCTATGCCATTGCTAATTAAAAAAAAAATAGAACAACAGATCCTACGGTGTCTTTTTTTCGTTGGGACACACGAAATATTTTCTGCAAGTTTCATTACAGCCCATTGTTTCTTTGCGTGGATAGACCGTTTGCATAATACTTTATTTTTTGAATAAAGTCCGTTTAAAAAGCCCAATACAACACTACCTGAATGGGGAGTTCGCCCAGGACCACCTGCACTCGTGGCCAAGAAAACGCCCAAAACAAACAACGGGTACCACATAGATGGGCTCGCGGTATTACAATTTCATTTAGGCACACGATCTTTTCACATGACTGTTCAAAAATCGATAGTCAAAATACGAACACCGCGCACACGTCCAAAAACGAACTAGGACTTTAATTTTAATCTACACACATTAAGGGGAATCCCTAGACCTAAATATGTTTTTCTAAAGAATGCAATTAAATACGTCTGAAAAGTTAGTAGAATGAAAGAGGGACTTTAAAAGAGCAGTTTATTTTTTAAAATTTTTTGGCAGGACATAACCTCAGAATCAACAATTATATTAAAATTTACCCGACTCAAACCAGCTAGTTCAAAACTAAATTTTTGAGCTGCGGGTTTTCACTTTTTGTGTATTGTTTCTACATTCCTTAATCTACAACCTAAAAAAAAGGGTTTTAATGGTTTTCTATAGTTTCTTGCCTTGGGCACGATTTTTTTTCGCCCCCCGGGTACAATTTCAAATTTAGTACTGTTAAACAGAAAAAATCGGGGCAACGTCAGAAACTACAGACAACCAGTTTCCTTTTTTGAAAGGGTTGTAGATAAAGGAATGTAGAAAAAAACACACAAAAACCCGCTGCCCAAAATTCTATTTTTAACTAGCTGGATTGATTCGGTCATTTTGAATATAATTGTTGATTCTGAGGTTATGTCCAACCAAAAATATATTAAAAACATAATCTGCTATTTTATTTAGTCCCTCTTCCATTCTACTAACTTTCAGACGTCTTTAATGCATTCTTTAGAAATCATAATTGGGTTGGGTCTAGGGATTAAACCCTTGGCGATGTATTTTATCAAACAAGGACAACATCAACAAACGTGCTGTTGCTGTGTTGATGTTCTCTATAATAAAAGTCCGATGTCCTATAGATAAATATATGTCATCAAGCTAGAGTCCTCAAGTTAGATATGGGCTCAGATAGATATCCTCAAAATAGATGTACTCTAGAATCTAGATAGATGTTCGATGTCCTCTAGATATACGTCCTCGAGAAAGATGTCCTCAACATAGATATTCTCTAGTAGGATACATGTCATCTAGAGAGATGTCCTCAAGATAGATATCCCTTAGTAAGATACATGCCATCAAGATATGTTCTCAAGATAGATATCCTCTAGTAGATACATGTCCTCTAGATATACGTCCTCAAGAGAGTTGTCCTCAAGATTGATATCCTCTAATTAGATCTATGTCCTCTTAATAGACGTCCTAAAGACAGATGTCCTCAAGATAGATATTCTCTAGTTAGATACATGTCATCTAGATATGTTCTCAAGATAGATATCCTCTAGTTAGATACATGCCACCTATATAAACGTCCTCAAGAGAGTTGTCCTCAAGATAGGTATCCTCTAGTTATATATATGCCACCTAGATAGACGTCCTAAAGACAGATGTCCTCAAGATAGATATTCACTAGTTAGATACATGTCCTCTAGATATATGTTCTCAAATTAGATGTCCTCAAGATATATATTCTCTAGAGATACATGCCACCTAAAAAGACGTCCTCAAGAGAGTTGTCCTCAAGATAGATATATCCTTAATTAGATCTATGTCCTCAAATAGACGTCCTTAAGACAGATGTCCTCAAGATAGATATTCACTAGTTAGATACATGTCCTCTAGATAGACGTCCTAAAGACAGATGTCCTCAAGATATATCTAGATGTGTTCTCTAGATAGATGTCCTCTAGCTAGCTAGATGTGTTCCCTAGGGTTCATGTCCTCCAGCTGCTAGATGTTTTCTCTAGATAGATGGTCCTCTAGCAGCTAGATGTGTTCCTAGATAGTATGTCCTCTAGCCTACTTAGATGTGTTCCCTAGATAGATGGTCCCTCTAGCTAGCTAGAATGTGTTCCCTAGATAGATGTCCTCTAGCTAGCTAGATGTGTTCTCTAGATAGATAGATAGATAGATGTCCTCCAGATAGATTAGATTATTTCCTCAAAGATTTGTTCCAATGTCCTCAAGATCCTCTAGAGCTAGCTAGAGGTTTTTCTAGATAGATGTCCTCAGCTAGATAGATGACTTCAAGATAATGTTTCTCTAGATATATAAGTTTTGACTGTCCAAGATAATTCACTAGATTAGATGTTCACCTAGCTAGATGGATTACTTCAACATAATGTCCTAACAGCTAGCTAGATGTCCTTTAGATAATGCACGTTCTCCTCTAGATAGAATGTCCTCAAGATACATTTATATATGTCCAATGTACTCTAGGAATAGAATTGATGTTTTCCAGAAAATGTTTCTCAATATAATTTCTTCTAGATAGAAGCCCTCAATAAGAATGTCCTCAAGATAGATGTAATATATGTCGATGTCCTGTAGCATCATGACTTTTAAGATAATGTCCGATGTCCTCTACATAGATGTCCTTAAAGGATAAAACCATGAATGCCCTTTTGATATGTTAGATAATGTTCATCTCAATCACTATAATTACTAATAAAAATAGGGATCAAAGGAACTATCTGGTTGTCAGGGGTGGTTGGGCTTCACTTTAACACACACGCACAGATGACTTTAAAGTTAATTTATTGTTTTAAAATAGGCACCGACTGTTTTAGAAAGTAAGGATATAATTTATAAGAAAACTTTTCCAATGACTATAAATAAAACGAATACCATTATCACACAGAAATAAATTACATACGCACCAGCAATTTGCAACAGCCCTGGTTTCGACACACAGCAACCCCTCTTCCTTGCCTACTCAAAAATCTATGACGTCCTGATCTCTTTAAAACTAGAAAACTAGGCTACCTACTTAAAAACTAGTGAACTAGGGACTACTTAATGTTCTAACAGATAATGTCCTCAGTTAATGACTTCAGAATGATGTATATGTCCAATTCCTCTACATAGATGTTTTCAAGATAATGTCTTATGCCCTCTAGCAAGATGTTGCTCAGAAGATGAATTTTAGTTTAGATGTCCCAATATGATGTCCTCAAGATAGATGTATGATATGTCTGATTATCCTCTACATAGATGTCTACAAGATAATGTCCAATGCCCTCTAATCAGTGGTACCAAACTTTTTTTTCGGAGGCACTTTCAAATAATCCAACTTCCAAGTATAGCTGGCGCCTTAATAAAACACTTCTATAACACCTATATGTTTGGTGGCGGGTTGGGGAGAGGGTGCAATAATAATTTGAGGTGAGGCTACATATATTAAATTATACCGGTGTTTGTATGCTATATTTTGGGTGTATTTAAATAACACAATTCATCAATATTAATTAATGGTAAGGGTAGGCCCTACATTTTTTTCGTTTACGGATTGAAGTCGTAAGTTGGGATTTCTTGTTTACCTGACATTACTTGACAGAACGTTGACGATACACTGTGTCTTGTCTTGTCTCCAAATCACGGATTCTTTGGTAACTTGTCCTCAAATGAACTGTGTTCGATGAGTGATGCCGCCTAAATAAAAATGTTTCCAGCCCGAAACTAGCTAAATACAAATAACACACATTGAATACCGGGTATCTTCTTAACTCCTCTTCTTAATATCATTGAAAAATTGATTTTCATCTTCTAACCTTGCTTTTCTTTGCACACTTTGAATTACACCTGAACATTTCAGTGATATATCACACGTATCAGCGACAGTAACGTGGTCTGCTTTTATACACTGCTAATGACAGACACATACGTTGATACACAAAGTAAATAATAAAGGTCAGGAAGACAAAGACGAAAATTGCATCCTAGCAGAGACAATAGTCTTTGGTCAACTGAAGTTAGCAGAACTTTTAAAACATTTACCGTACTTGGTTGGAGATTTATCATCACAACTCAACACAAAAATAGGAGGATTTAAGAGTAAATACACAAAACAATGGGCCGCAATAATTGGTAAAGAGGGCCGCAGTTTTGAGTACACTGCTCTAGCTAGATGTCCTCAGATATCGGTTTCTATATAGAAGTCCTCAATATAATGTCCTTTAGATAGATATGTAGGCCTTATAAGTCCCATGCCCTCTAGAAAGAATGTCTTCAAGATAGCTGTTTTTAGATGTCCTCAATATAATGTCCCCAAGATAGATGTATATGTCCGATATCCTCTACATAGATGTCTTTAAGATAATTCCGATGCACTCTAAATATATGTCCGCAATATAATGTAGCCCAAGTAGCACGTCGAGAGTCGTCTTGCTACAATTACATGTTGAATGGCAACAGAAGGAAAAATAGTTTTGTGGCTATTATAAGTCATGGAGCAGCAATGTTTCTCTCTAAGTAGTAAGTACACAATAAGGCCTACCTCAGGGTCAATCTTCTTGAACTCAGGGTCATCTTCATCCACCTCGAAGTAAAGCTCTGTAGATGTCACCGAGACGAAACCCTGATGCACTCACCCCCGGCGCTATCAGTCTTGCTTCGTACTGATGTTCACGGGACCTGAAGACATATAAGAGCAAAGTTTTTTGCTTAGTGACAACTTACCATATAACTCAATTCTAGGTCGCACACAAGCATAAAACTGGGGTGCGACCTACATTCACAAGAAAAATTATTTAAAAACTTCAACCTGGCACCTTTGGGGTGGAGGTGCCGGATAGCGTGGTGATGGTGTCACATAAAAACTAAAAATAATTGTGTCACCATAGTGACACATTTAGTATTGCAATAATACAAATTGACTGTGTCCATTTAAATGGACATCAACTTTTAAATTTAAATCCAGGTGGATGATAAATTTTCCAAATTTAACCCCAATTGTTTTTTTGTGAATAAAAATAATTTTTTTTTTTTACAAAAGTCAATTGGGACAAAAGTGTGCAAAAAAGACTAAAATGAAAAAAAATTTGTTTGTGTAAAAGTATTTTAATTTTTTTCTAGTAGACCTATTGTTATTATTTTAGATAGGTACAAAAAATGCAAAATGTGCAAAAATTCAGGAAAGAAATCAAGTTTTAGGAATGTCTTGAAATTTTATATTTTAGTTTAAAATTGAAGCTTTAAATTCAAAATCCAAAATTTCCTAAAATAAATTTAAAAATATGATAACAAATATTTTTTTAAAAAACAAAATCTTAGATAAAATTTGGACTAAAAAATTAATTGCTAAAATTAAAGGGGACATTGGAGAAGGGTTTGACAGGTTGTAGTGGGTTTTGGGTTTAAATAATCCCGTGTGCAATTTTGTGATAGAGTATTGAGAGTGGTTTTCATTTTTTCCTTGTGAAGTACTGATTCGGAAAATGTGGTGGGGATCTGGACACGCGACTGGAAGGGGTGAGGGGTGGGGGTTTAAAATGTCAAATTTTATAAATATAATCAATATTTTTTTCATTTTTTCTACAATTCTAAATTGTTTTAATTATTTTTAGCTTTTTAACACTTTATTTAACTTATATATTTCAATAAAAACATTAAATTGACCGCCATATTGGATTCAAAATGGCGGGAAATAATTATTTCTTAAAAATTTCCCCACCTAGTCGTGGGGGATATATTAAAGGTATTTAACGTCTCAAAATGGATAAGAGAACTGTTTTTATGGTCATGGGTTATCACTAAAAGTACCAATATCGACATTTATTTGACTTGTAGACCAGTGTCCTACCGATTTCTTCAAAAAATACATTAATTTTATGTTGCCATTGCCAATATTTTAGTTATTTTTTTAATGCAGAGTACAAATGTATGACCTGCCATTATGATAAAGTAAAATGACATCCAACAAAATTTACGTTAAAATATTTTTTCCAATATATTTCAAATACTTTTGATTTAGCACAAGAACATCGTACTATATCAACATTTTCTTCAGGCACGAAAGGGATGTCACACATTACTGGCTATACGATTTACATCTCTATAGTCCATCCAAAGTCTGTTACTGGTGGTATACGAGGGTTTGCAACATGCGATTGCCAGTTGCCCCCAAAATCAATGCTTGATAATGAGCTCTTCTGATAGCTGGGGCGAGTGCAGCTTGAGTCGGTGGCATACTTATGCCTTATACTTGCTTTTTAAGTAAAAAATACAAACAACCAACATAAACAACATGTCGTAGGCTTTCACGGCCCGAGTCAATAATAAAACTTGGCTGTCGGGTTTACGCCGTGTCGATTGCCCATTAAAATGCTGGACGTTTCGAACTGATTGCACAGCTCATCTTCAGAGATGTGAAGAGGAAATCACTGGGCAGAAACCTACTCGATCCACCCTCGACCCAGTGAATGACAAAGTACAATTGTGTGCAACCTCCTTTATATAAAACCATGACGCATGCGCGTTTAATCAACATTGATATTTCTAGTTTGTTCTGCACGTGCTAACTTTAAACGTTCTAATGTTGGCCTCCAATTTCTACTCAGTTTTAGCCCATCGTCTCTGTTAAAATTGTCAGATTTCATTTCTATTTCAATAGCTTCACGTAAAAGACGAGGCGGTATATTGTTTAACTGTGGCTAGTACACGTGTGTTGTCAAAGTTGATGTTATGACGAAAGTCAACACAATTTTTCTGCTAAAGCTGATTTTTCAACATGACCTAATTTGTGTGACTTATATGTTCTTTAAGTCTTGTGACACCTTCTACCAGTCTGCCCTATGTACACGTTATTACAAGCCCCACACGGTATCTCGTACACTCCAGGTACATCCAAAGGGGGGGGGGGAGCTTATCCTTCGCAGAGTTAAACATGCTAAAAAGCTTCCTTTTCCGGGGTGTAAATTGTTTTTATGTTGTTTTTCTTCAACAACTTGCCAATTCGGTCCGTAGTATTTTCAACATATGGCAAATATGCAAGCGGGACGCGTTCTTCTTGTTGTAACTCGCCAGTAGCTGTAGGAAAGGCTGGTACACACGGTGGTTTCTCAATGCTTGAGAAATATCTCTGTTATTGTATCCTTTTTGCTGCAACATTTTTCGAAGGATCTGAACCTCATCAACTGCTCTTTATTCAGAAATTCTGTTCGCTCTGCACGCCAGGTGTTTAGGACAGCGCGTTTTTGAGCGGATGATGGTGAGAAGCCGCATTCAAATACCGACCTGTATGCGTTTTCCCGGGATTTGAATGCGGCTTCTCACCATCATCCCGCTCAAAAACGCGCTGTCCTAAACACTCTGGCGTGCAGAGCGAACAGAATTTCTGATAAAGAGCATGTTGATGAGGAGGTTCAGATACTTCGAAAATGTTGCGCAAAATGGATACAATAAAAGAGATATTTCTCAGCATTGAGAAAACCACCGTGTGTACCAGCCTTACCTACAGCTACTGGCGAGTTTTCAAAAAGAAGAACGCGTCCCGCTTGCAAAATGTGCCATATGTTGAAAATACACGGACCGAATTGGCAAGTTGTGAAGAAATACAACATAAAAACAATTTACACCACGGATAGGAAGCTTTGTAGCATGTTTAACTCTGCGAAGGATAATCCCCCTTGGGTGTACCTGGAGGTGTAAAGAGATACCCTGTGGGGCTTGTAATAACGTGTACATAGGGCAGACTGGTAGAAAGGTGTCAACAAGACTTAAAGAACATTAAGTTTACACAAAATTAGGTCATGTTGAAAAATAGCTTTTAGCAGAACATTGTGTTGACTTTTGTTTATAACACAACTTTGACAACACCCGTGTACTAGCCACAGTTAACAATAACCCCCCTCGTCTTGTACGTGAAGCTATTGAAATAGAAATGAAATCTGACAATTTTAACAGAGACACCTGTATGCGTGTCGGGATTTGAATGCGGCTTCCTCACCATCATCCCGCTCAAAAACGCGCTGTCCTAAACACTCTGGCGTGCAGAGCGAACAGAATTTCTGATAAAGAGCATTTGATGAGGAGGTTCAGATACTTCGAAAATGTTGCAGCAAAATGGATACAATAACAGAGATATTTCTCAAGCATTGAGAAACCACCGTGTGTACCAGCCTTACCTACAGCTACTGGCGATTACAACAAGAAGAACGCGTCCGCTTGGCATATTTGCCATATGTTGAAAATACTACGGACCGAAATTGGCAAGTTGTTGAAGAAATACAACATAAAAACAATTTACACCACGGATAGGAAGCTTTGTAGCAGTTTAACTCCCGGGGAAGGATAAGCTCCCCCCTTGGATGTACCTGGAGTGTACGAGATACCGTGTGGGGCTTGTAATAAAGTGTACATAGGGCAGACTGGTAGAAAGGTGTCAACAAGACTTAAAGAACATATATCACACAAAATTAGTGTCATGTTGAAAATCAGCTTTGCAGAACATTGTGTTGACTTTTGTCATAACATCAACTTTGACAACACACGTGTACTAGCCACAGTTTAAACAATACCGCCCTCGTCTTGTAGTGAAGCTATGAAATAGAAATGAAATCTGACAATTTTAACAGAGACGATGGGCTACAAACTGAGTAGAACTTGGAGGCCAAAATTAGAACGTTTAAAGTTTGCACGTGCAGAACAAACTAGAAATATCAATGTTGATTAAACGCGCATGCGTCATGGTTTTATATAAAGGAGTTGCACACAATTGTACTTTGTCATTCACTGGGTCGAGCTGGATCGAGTAGGTTCTGCCCAGTGATTTCCTCTTCCCATCTCTGAAGATGAGCTGTGCAATCATTTCGAAACGTCAGCATTTTAATGACAATCGACAACGGCGTATCCCGACAGCCAAGTTTTTATTATAAACAACATCGTTTATCACGTAGAGTATTTATTTTGGGCACTCGCAAGTACACAGAGCATTATGTATTCTTCAAGGACTCGATAGGTTTCTTTCCAATAATTGTTTTTTGTTCACCTAGTGATGCAAGGCTTCCAGGACATGTCATCAGCATCTACAAACCTGTTCCAGAAACTGGTCTTTGATTTACCAGAAAATGAATCAGTAATGTCAGCTCCAGAAAGAGAATGCATTCCGAGTAAAGCAACAACTCGTTTTTGTCCCAATGCTTCAGAAATCTTTCGTATGCCTCATGAAATATGGCGTGGTTTAACCCCTGTTAAAACCAGATAAGAATCTTTTGGGAGTTGTGAATATCGATGTGTAGCCAACACTAGAACGTCAGTGTCAGGAGTGATAATAGTCAAGAACTGAGCCCCTCTTTCGGTTGCATGAAGTGCATGGAGAATGATTTTCGTGTCGGCCTCTTCTTGAGAAATGCTTTTGTCGACATGAAGTTTAGTGGCTTTTGCAATGTTGCGGTAAGAAACAACACATTTTCATTCAAGTCTGTAGCCATTTTTAATATACTTTTACTCAACGATTCTGTAATCGAATCTTTATTTTTGAAATGGAACATAAGTTTGTTTAGAGGGACCGATTTTATTATTGTGTGAGGTTCTATTTTGTACTGAATGGGGGGCTTTCCCAGCTGCCGTTTGTTTCTTGTGATTTATTTTAGCGATTTCTCAACATACGTATCAAATACAACATGAACCATACTTTGAAAAGACTTTCTTACAAAACTGATCTGCCAAATCTGAAATTGTCCTGGTGTCCTTTGCAAGCTTTATTGCGTGTATTTCTGCCATTCCATCTACAATCCCAACTGATATTTCAGAGTTGGGATTATCATTTGGATTTAGCGATTCTGTATCGACAGCTTGCAGTTCTTTGGATGCGTGGTCTTCCAAATGATGCGTTAGCTTCCTTTTGATTAAACGTGGTTCATGGTCCATTCATTCCCAAACATACTGCATGGAACAGCAGATAGCTCGTATTTACCAATTTATTCTTTTAGATTTATTTTTGGCAGAGAATGACATAGAACAACAAGACGATTGAAAAGCTTCCTATCTTCTTTACATTGAACAACACCCTGTTTGGTTTTTACTTTTACTTCTTTGACAAAGTCTTACACAGTCTCAACTTGTTTTGTGGAACTGATCCCACAAATCAACAGTCATCAATGATACGTTCACGAACAAATTTCTGATAGTGCGCTAGACAAGGTCTGGCACTTCATGCAACCGAAAGAGGGACTCAGTCCTTGACTATCTTCACTCCTGACACTGACGTTACGTTCTAGTGTTGGCTAAACACATCGATATTCACAACTCCAGAAACATTCTTATCTGGTTTCAACAGAGGTTAAATCACGTCGAATTTCAATACGAAAAAATTCTGAAGCAATGGGACAAAAAAGAGTTGCTGCTTTACTTGAAATGCATTCTCTTTCTGGAGCTGACATTACTGATTCATTTTCTGGCAAATCTAAGATTAGTTTCTGGAACAGGTTTGTAGATGCTGATGACATGTCCTGGAAGCCCTTGCATCACTAGGTGGAACAAAAACAATTATTGGAGAAGAAACGTATCAAGTCCTTGAAGAATACATATGCTATGTGTACTTGCGAGTGCCCAAAATAAATACTTTACGTGAGAAACAAAGGTGTTTATGTTGGTTGGTTGTATTTTTTACGAAAAAGCAAGTAAAAGGCATAAGTATGCCACCGACTCAAGCTGCACTACGCCCAGCTATCAGAAGAGCTCATTATCAAGCATTGATTTGGTGGCAACTGGCAATCGCATGTTGCAAACCCTCGTATACCACCAGTAACAGACTTTGGATGGACTATAGATGATGATAAATCGTATGAGCCAGTAATGTGTGACATCCCTTGCGTGCCTGAAGAACTGTTGAATATAGTACGATGTTCTTGTGCTAAATCAAAATGTATTGAAATATATTGGAAAAATATATTGAACTTAAATTTTGTTGGATGTCATTTTACTTTACCATAATGCCAGGTCATACATTTGTACTCTGCAGTAAAAAAAAACTAAAATATTGGCAATGGCAACATAAAATTAATGTATATTTTGAAGAAATCGGTAGGACACTGGTCTACAAGTCAAATCAATGTCGATATTGGTACTTTTAGTGATAACCATGACCATGAAACAGTTCTCTTATCCATATTGAGACGTTAAATACCTTTAATCTGATATCCCACACGACTATGTGCGGAATTTTAAGAAATAATTATTTCCGCCATTTTGAATCCAATATGGCGGTCAATTTAATGATTTATTGAAATATATAAGTTAAATAAAGTGTTAAAAAGCTAAAAATAATTAAAACAATTTAGAATTGTAGAAAAAATGAGAAAAATATTTGATTATATTTACAAATTTTGACATTTTAACCCCCACCCCTCACCCCTTCCAGTCGCGTGTCCCAGATCCCCACCATCACTTTTCTGAATAAGTACTTCACAAAGAAAAAAATGATACCACTCTCAATACTCTATCACAAAATTGCACACGGGACCCACAAATATCATGATAAGAGAACCCACTATTGGAAAGCAAAGAGAACATAAAGCCCAGCCTGAAAGGCTGGGGGCGACAAAACTTTTCACCCGCTGATGACAAACTGCAGCTAATTTAAAGTTTTTACCTTAATCCACAACGCGTTTCGTCCTTCTGGACTCGTCAGGCGGATGGTGGTCACTAAAAATCAGTTACTACGGGTACAGGGCAAACAAAACTCACAACACAAAACCAATCTGTGGGAGGGCCACGCAAGACGTAAATTTTGTATGCATATTGTCATCATCAGCTAGGTTATTTTCACAACACCATTCATATTGAGCCACCCCGTCAGCACATCCAGTAAGGGGTCTTCCCACCCAATTCTAGTGCTCGGGAGACAAAAAAAAATGACTTACCCTCGATTCGAACCAGGCCCCTTTGGCAACAAGAGAAAAGCTGCCCCTTCTATTGTTGCTGGGCCAGGGTGCCTCTTCATTCATACTAAGAGAAAGGGTTAGAGATAGGAAGGGTGGAAAGTCACAAAAACAGCACAACCAGTGAGAATTTAGAATCCATCCCAGACTCTGGTGCTTGGGTGATAAAAAACAACCATGTCTTCCCCTAAATTGAACCAAGACCCGTGGCAACAAGAGGCATGTTTTGACAGCTTACATACTGCACAAGCCTTGAATTGTGGGAAAATTTGGGCAGAATCCAATAAACAAGGTTGATATGGTTGAAAGGGGAATATTGCTGAATTGCATGTTTTGACATGCACATGAGTTAATTAACAAAATAAAAAAATTAACTAAATTTAAAAATAAATAAATCAATATAATAAAATATAAAAAATATATATTAAAAAAAAAAATAGGCAGCTTCGCAAGCCGTTGGATAAGCGTGATTTTTTTTCGTAAAATTGCGATTTTCATGAGAAAAATTGTTCGGTTACGCTTTAAATTTCACACGAAAATATAAATTCATTAAATTAATGTTCTTTTGAAAAAGTCATTACAATCGAATAAAGCATGTCGGTGTTATAAGTCGAAGAAATTTTAAAAATAGACAAAAAATGAAAAATGCAATTATCATGAGAAATAATTTTTCGATTCCGCTCAAATTTCACAAGAATATATATAGATTCATACAATTAAGGAATCGGGTAAAGCATGTAGGTGTTATAAGTTGAAGAAATTTAAAAATTGAAAGAAAACGTAAAACTGCCGATTTTCATGAGAAATAATTTTTCGATTACGCTCGAATTTCACACAAATATATAACACTCGTAAAATAAAGGTTTTGTATAAAAATCATTACAATCGGATAAGCATGTAGGCGTTATAAGTCGAAGCAAGTTTTTAAAAAACCGAAAAAAAATCGTAAAATTGCGATTTTTATGAGAAATAGTTTTACGATTTGCAGCTAAAAACGGGGCAGTTCTAAGTGCAGAGATTTTCGAAGGCCTCCAGAAAATTTCATCGCAATTGGAGTATAGGTTTAGCCTGAATCGTGTTAACAAGCACACAAAATACAAAAAAAAGAAAAAAAGAAAAAAAAACATTCCTGATTTTTTTCTCCAGTGTAGTGAAATGGAATCTTCGCTTCGCTCGCTACGCTCATCCAATAAAAAAAAAAAAAAACATAAATAAATAAATACAGTGTTATTTTTTATTTTATAATTTATTTAAACTTATTAAGCAGAATTTTAGGATATTTGTTTTTCCATACCCTCAATCCCAAATACAGTATTTTGGTATAATAGTGTGACCTTCATTTGCATGCAAACCATCTTTTTGATTTAAGACACCTGAAAACTAAGGTGCGACCTACACTTGGGCTTTGCACTGCCACTTTCTGATACTCGAAGCACCACCGTTGTACAAGCCCAGTCTAGATGATCCACACTGAAATGCCAAAAAACCTATGCGGATTGAGTCATTCAAGTCCCATCTACTATGTTGATGATTCATATCAGTTGGGGCCGGTACTTCAGTCACATCTACTTTGTTGATGATTCATATCAGTTGGGGCCGGTACTTCAGTCACAAAATTTCTATGTTTGATGATTCATATCAGTTGGGGGCCCGGGACTTCAGTCACATCTACTATGTTTATGATTCATATCAGTTGGGGCCGGTACTTTAGTCACATCTACTATGTTGATGATTCATAGCAGTTGGGGCCGGTACTTCAGTCACATCTACTATGTTGATGATTCATAGCAGTTGGGGCCGGTACTTCAGTCCCATCTATGTTGATGATTCATAGCAGTTGGGGCCGGTACTTCATTGGCGCAACCTGCGAAGAGCTATGCGTGCAAAGACCAACTGGGTAAATATGGTAGTACTAAATGATAATGACGGGTTTTCATGGTTTGCTTTTCTGACATGGTCTGTTATATCTAGAGGCGCCCACTCCCTAAGAGACCAAGTGCAGTGCTAAAATCAAATGCTCGTGCTCAGGTGTTGACGATTGCCCGCGAATGGTTGGAAATATCATTACCATATTTTGCAAGAATGTAAATAGAGTACCTTTATAGTGATATCCACACTTGGTTGCCAAGAATTAGCATTCAAAAATCATTGCAAGAGGGATGTCCAAAACGTGAAAAAATGGAAAAATAAAAAACACTGATTTCAATTCATGAAATTCCCGCCAAACTGTTTATCTTACGATAAAACCAAATTAACCTGCGGGTTCACATTGATTTAAACATTGATATCCAATATGTAAATTTGCTATACAAAAATCTGTTCACTGAAAAATGAAATAAATTCACGAAGTTCACAAACATTTAGTTTTAGTAAATTGCATATGTAATATACTTATATAATTTATAAATTTAAATTTGAATGAGCGTAGAAAAGCGTGCGAAGTTTCCTTTTTCACTACACGAAGAAAAAAATGGAATGTTTTTTTTCTTTTTTTTTTGTGTGTTTGTTAAAACGTTTCCGGCTAAACAATACCCCCAAGGCATGAAATTTTATGGAGGGTTTTCAAAACTCTGAAATTAGAACTGCCTTTTTTGAGCCCCAATCGGAAAATTATTTTCATAAAAATCGAAATTTTTACGTTTTTTTTCAAATTTTTTTAAAAAATTTTTTTCGCTTATAACACCTACAGGCATCCAATTTAAATTTTTTTTTCAAAATTTTAAATTTTTATAAATAGATTTTCGTGTAAAAATTTTTGAGCGCAATCAAAAAATTTTTTTTCATGAAAATAAAAATTTGGGGGTTTTTTTCTTTTTTTAAAAACAATTTTTTACTTTTTACCACCTACTCTTTTCCTTTTGTAATGTTTTTTTCACAGAACCTTAATTTTATAAATTTTATATTTTTCGTGTAAAATTTTAGGCAATCGAATAATTTTTTCTTATAAAAATCGCAATTTTTTGTTTTTTTTATTTTAAAAAAAAATGTTTAATTTTTAAAAAAAAAATTAAGTTTTTTTTTATTTAATTAAATTTTAAATTTTAAAAAAAAAAATCTTGAACTTAGTTATAATTTTTTTACAAAAACAACAGAAAATCCGCAAAACAAGGCGCTAAATGCACCAATACCTCATCCAAAAAACGGAGGGACTTAAGGTTTTCCTAGTTTAGAATTGGTAGGTTTTCATATATTGATCATTTTTTACTTATGTGCCCAAAGGAAGAGATGAAAGGGAATCAAGCAAAGATTTGGAGGCAAAGGAGAGAGCTGGAAATGGGAGAGATATGATTGTGGGAGGGTTTTGACAAAGGGAAAAAAATTTTGGGCTAACCCCAAACCCTGACCCCGCAGAACCCGAAAAACGCGAGGAAAAGATGATGATACCCCCTGTTCCGGGTTTACCTAAAAAAAAACTAAAGCTGAGCGTCTAAACTCGTCTCCACACCACCCTCAGCGACCCCCCTTTAAATTCCGAACCCTGTTTAGATTTAGCCAGGTCCTTTCTACAAAGCTGCAAGTAGCTTTTTTAAGTGCACATTTTTACGAAAGTTTTTCTAAAAGGAGATCCACAAAAATCATGAAAGAATTTGAGTGCCCTAAATAATAAAAAAATAAAAATACATTATTAGAGTACCCCACTCAGTTAATAACTGTTTTCAGGGGGGATTTTAAATAAAAGCGCCCAAACCAACCCTGAGGCCCCGACGCAATCGACAAGTGACGATAACCAACCCAAAGTCGATATTTTTAAGGAAATATAGAAAATGGGGTTTTTGGGACATGCAAACCCCCCGCAAATAAACCCAGAATAAACAAGGCCGATTCAAAACAATCTGAAATTTTTATTATGTGCTTCGTTGCTGGACGGCCCCAAAGTACCTTTTTAAAAATTTCCTAAGACAAGAACTGTGGACTAAGTCCAAAATCAAAATTTAAAAAACTTCTGACTTAGCGGGAAATCGAACCCGGGACCTTCTGCTTTGGGAAAGAGATACGCTAACAAAAGACCAACGAATGCAACCAAACCCAAAACTAAACCCAACAAAATGTGATCCTGTAAGGGGAAGTGCTATGGCAAGTCCTGCTGAACTGAAAACGGTTTATTTCGATAAGAGCCAAAAAAGGGTCTAAGAGGAAGTATACAATGAAAAGGTTTCTCCGAATGGGGAACTCTTAAAAACTTTCGAAATAAAGCAAAGAGAACTCTGCTGTCCCCGTAAAAAAATTGTGTTTTCTAAAAGAAAAAAAAATCAAAGCAAATTCACACCCAGAAATAAATTTTTTTGCAAAAGGCAGAGGAGATACTGTACGACTGCAAAAAAAAAATGCAAAGAGTTTGAGAAATTATGAAAGTTGATGTTCAAAATGTAAATCTGACCGAAGGTCAAACGTCCAGGCCCGGTCACAGCCCCCCAAATCCGTGTTCATGAGGTCACACTGTGCACTGTTTTCTGCGCTGATCCGAGCGCGGCCAGGGTGCATGAGCCGTCGCGCGCAGCTAAAACGCGTTTCCGGACCCCGTGCCCCAAAGAGCAGCGCGAGCGTGGCCTCGGGGTGGTTTGGAGCCCGGGTTTTGTGAACCGGGTTTTTGCGGGGGCGGCGTCATCCTCCCCAACCAGGCCCATACTCGTCAGTTTTGAAACAATTAGAAAGACACTGAAATAGTGGCGTCACCTCCACGCAACCGGGCCCCAGCCCGCCCGTTTAAAACAATTGAAAGCACGTGAATAGGGCTAAACCTCCCACGCAACCCAGGCGCCAGTACTCACTCAGTCTTTGAAACAAAAGAAAGACACTGAAATAGGGGGTATCCTCCCACGAAAACCAGGGCCAGTACTCGCTCAGTCTTAAAACAAAAAGGGAAAGACAGTGAAATAGTGCTCACCCCCCACGTCCAGCGCCGATTTTTCGCCCATCTTGAAAAAATTTAGAAAGAACGTGAAATAGGGCGCATCCCCCACGAAACCAGCGCCATATCGCTCTCTTGAAACAATTAGAAAAGACACGGAAAAAGTGGCGTTCCTCCCACGAAAACCAGGCCCATTACCGCTCGTTTTGAAAAAATTAAAAGTTTGGGAGAAAAACGGGGACTTTGGTGAAAATAAAAAAACATTCAAAAAACATTTTGAATTTTTTAGGATGATTCATAAAAACTCGGTCAAAACCAGGGGGTGCAACCAGGCCGAAGGGGCGGACCGCGCGAATGAATGGCAAATAAAAAAGAATAAAAAATGCTAAAGAAGCATTTAGAAAATGAGAATGGTTCAATAAAATGAATCAAAGTTTTTTAGTTGGCAAAGTATTCATCAACATTCTCTCAAAAACGTTAAGCAGGTTAAAAACGAAACTTTTTACGAGATAGCATGATCAAGCCTGTCAGATCCAGAGGCCTAATTTTAAGGTCACTGTGTTTTTATCCTACCCGGACATAATAATCATGATGGGGAATCATGATTCATAGGGGGGAAAACCCCTTTTTAAAGGGCTGAAGTTGGTTTGAGTTTTTAGGCCTTGGGCCCAAGAACTGAAAGATGAATGACAACGTTTTTTAAGGCGGGAGAAATCTGGTAAGGCCCCATCCTGATGATGTATCATCATCCCCTTTCCAAGGCAGTTGTTATCTTTTAATGCTGCATGAAGACAGAAAACACAAAAGGGAAAGGTTCGTGATCTGCCAAATTTGTGTTTATCGAAAAACGGGAATTTCTCTACTTTCCCGGGCGTGGCACGGCGTTTTATTTATTCTTTAAGGGTATTCGACCGGTTTTTTATTTTCCAAAATATGCTTTCCAAATAAAACATAGTGAATGGGTTTCAAACCGGCTATTTTAGAAAATCAAAAATATTTTTTTTTAAATTTTTTGATCCGGTACACGGCCATGCCATCTCAAAAAAATTTCTAACTTCAATTCGCCCAAGATATCATTCAAACGTAGGGGAGGTTTTTTTTGACATTAATTTTTAACGGTTTTTTATGGCTGACTGAAAAAAAAAGATTTTTTTTTACAATTTCTTTCTGCGATTTTTTTGTTTTGGGGTCAAATCGGTAAAAAAAAAACCCCCAAAAAGAAAAATTCACAGGAAAGACCCAATTTTTAAAATAATCTTTTTTCTCCAGCAGTCCATAAAAAACAGTTAAAATTTAAAGGCACAAAAAAACAAACCCTACGTTGAATGGTTGCCTTGGCGAATTGAAGTTGGAAAATTTTGAGGTGGCTATATTGCCGTGTTTTTCCCGGGTCAGAAAATTGAAAAAAATATTTTTGAATATCTAAAATAGCCCGGTTTTTAAAAACATTTACTAAAATTTTGCTTGGTAGCATATTTTAGAAAAAAGAAAAACGCGGTCGAATAGCCTTAATTTTCAGGACTGTTTGGTCACGGGGAAAGGTCATTTTCCCCCAAAAAAACTGATTAAAAAATTTCTTAAAAATCAAAGCCAACAGGCACGGCTACCAGCGCCGCCTAACTCCATTTAAAGCAAGTGGAATGAAATAGCAAAAAAAAATCATCGATCAATTTGTGGGAAAAAAAAAGAAAAAACGTAAGGTAAGTAGGTCTGATGACCTTCTTTAAAATCTCCCCCAACTTCATGTGTTTATTATTTTTATTTTTTTGTTTTATATTATTATATTATTATTATTATTATTATTATTATTATTATTATTATTTATTATTATTATTTTTATATTTTTTATTTTATTATATTAAATTTTTATTATTTTTTTTTATTCCTAATATGAACTTTCATAATGGGTATTTTAAACTTTTACCAGAGATGAACCACACCCCTAAGGGGAAAACCCCCATTACATAAAAATTTAAAAACTACATGGATTAACAAAATACAAACATACAAGAAATAACAGAAACATTTTTTTTTTTTCACTAAAATTTGCGTAGTAGGGGCGGTTCCTAATAATGCTGCCTTTTGAAGCCTGGATTTCCCGTATTGCCAGAGATATGTTGGAGGTTCACTTAAAACTTCCCAAATTTTCCCCCCAAGCCCCCAAAAATTTAATGGGGAAAAACTTTACAAAGGACATTTCCCCATTTTGGGGAAATTTCTATTTTGTATCTCATTTTGTGGTTTTTTGTTTTTTGTTTTGTTGGTCTGTGGATAGTCACGTGTCAAACTTTTTAGGCCTTGTTTTTAACAACATGTCCCTTTTTTTTTGAAAACCTTTTTTGGGTTTTTTTCCCAAACAATTCCCTTTTTTAACTACCTTTTTGTTTTTGCATTACCAAAGTCAAATTTCATTTTTAACTTCTCAAATGTTCCAATGCAAATTGCCCCAAATTACATGTCATCAAAAAGTTTTTTCCCGTTTTTGCTAAAACCGGACATCCCCGAAATAAAGGCTCCACCTTTTTTTCAAAGCTTATACAAACGACCTTTTTCATCTGTCGAGTTTTAAAATTTTTTTTCGTAACTTTTTTTTTCTTAAAGCTTGATTTTGGGAGCTACAATAAGCCCCTTTTTGTTTCACCTTTGAGATTACTTCTGCCCAGCATTATGTTTTGATCTTTGGGCAATATGTGGTTTCTCCCTCGTGTAAAAATTGTCCCTGCAAAGGTTTTGACTTCCAGCAACTTATTAAATCTTTTGGAAAGTTTTTTAAAATTTTCTTCTTGATTACTTTTCCTTGTTAGTGATGGACCCATTTATCTGATAATATTGGTTTTTTCCATCAAACCCCCAAAAAAACCATCGCCAGCTCGCCACTGGCGGTTACAAAAAATTTCCTGGGGGTTTACATATTTATCCCTTTTCCAAAAACCCCCTGGTAAAACCCCCAAAGCAATTCAAACCAAAACTTTTATTTTTTTTTTTTTTTAAAAATCGAGCAGCGGCCCTCTTAGTGGAAAACCAGAAAATGAAGTTTTCACACTTTTTAACCCCCACCCCCCCCACCCCCCCCACCCAAAACCCTCCCCAACCTTCAAACCCCACCAACTACAATGAGCAGGGGAAAACCGACCACAGAATGGGCCTTTTTAGACATGCCGGCGGACGTTGGGGAATGTGCATGCAAAAAAAAGGGGGGTTTATATTAGCCCGCAAATTCAGGATACGTGTTGTTTTTAAGTTATTTATACGTGTGCATACAAAGAGCGGCAAAAATACCCAATAATTTTTGTTTAAAATAATTACAGACTACAGTTTTCATTTAAAAAAACAAGTTTAAGTGGGATTTTTTTCTACTTTTGGTTCTAGGTTTTTTTTAGTTTGTGATAAGTGAGCATACACTTCCCCAATAATTTAAATTTTAGGGGTTAAATATCAATGTGTGAGTCATACAAGAGACGGCAAAAATCCCAAAATTTTTTAGTTTTATAAATAATTTTTAAAGTGTGCCCCTAAGGTTTAATGTGGATATATTGAACAACAAAATCAAAATCAGGTTTATGATACAGAAATTTGTTTTATATTTAAACCCTGGGTTAAAATGCGTTACAATGTATACATTGTTCTAATCCTACAAGATAAAAAAAATATTAAAGTCGAATCCTTTTTGTCAAAGTAGTCCCCAAAAATCCGTAGCGACTTTAAAACCCCACATATCGTTTTGGGTTTTTTAAAGTGGAGGTAACAAAAACTGTTCCTAGCAGTGTTGAAGAAGAAGTTAAAAATATGCTCGAACCCGGGCCATCATGGATGTAATACTTCAAATTAGCACCAAAATTTTTGTTTTTTTCCCATGTGACAATATAAGCACTCTGTGTCGGATCCATTGATGGGATGTACATTTATTACAACTACACCTTTTTAAAACCCTTCCTGCCACTAAACTGTTTTATCCAGCCTTTTTTCTTAA
>JAMZAV010006482.1:0-73916 GCA_024449915.1 Sweltsa coloradensis
AAAGATCCAATGGTTAATGACGAATGAGCCAATGCGTTTCAAAATTAATCATAGTAGCCGAGTTAATAGTAGATCACAATTGTTGGCAAGTACGTAGTTTTATTTGAAAAATATATTAATCTTACCAATACTTGTACAAGTGTACATCATTAAACTATTTACTGAGGACACTACCATAATAATGTAATCAGTGGCGGCTCGTGGACATTATAACAGGTGGTGCTAATATACAGCAAACGTAAATCATGCATATGGGTTTATGTGTGAATGGGAAGGAGGGGTGTGTGAGGTCACAATACCCACCTCATCCACACAAATAAAAATAATTGAATAACAATTAAACAAAAATTACCTACAACGACTGCTGTAGACTACAGTTACCTGAAGACTGACGAGTGAAGTGATTGCAAGGGTGTGCGGCTAGCGGGCGAACCTATACAGGGCCCGAGTGCGCGAGTCCCGACAGCACCAGAAGACCGGTTTGCGTTTCGTTTAACCCGTGTCGTTCCCTGTCGTTGCGTGCTAAAAGGGCTTAAAAAGTCGTCGAATTCAGTGCGGAGCACATCGCAGGTTGAAGATAATATGCTTGGTTAAAAACCATCACCACCATATACTACGCGGTATGAAAAAGTTGACTATCACCGCCATCTCTGCAGCACGGCCGCGGATACTTGTCATCTGGAAGACAGATTTACGTCCATAGCGATTCAAATTCATTCAACTACTGAACCACGAAATGTACAACACATACAAAAATCAATTCCCGACTGATACTTTTAAACAGCTTCAGGACACGTATGGAGAGCTTTTTGACTTAATTTGGTTAAAAAAACGAGCTAATCTGTTTGGACTCTTTTAAAGAGTTTCAAAATAAACATCTGCATGCATTAGTCTCTTACATGCATTGCCAACAACTAGACAAGGGGTTGCCTGAACTTTATAAGCTTGCCTGATGTACATGACAGTGCCAAGTTCGACAGCATCAGTGGAAATATCGTTCTCTGCACTAAAACGCATCAAGACTTACGTCCGTGCAACACAAGGTCAAGATAGAATGTCAAGTTTGACTCTTCTCTCAATCGAAAAGCGCGTTCTTCTTGATATCAGGGGGACTTCCAACTCTTATGGCCGTGTGATAGCCGAGTTCACAAAGCAGGAGAGAAGGATGGAGTTCGAGTTCAAGGAATCCTACTTCCTTGGTTAGTTGAGCCTGGGTCATAACGTAGACTGCATTAAGTATTTTCGTCGTAGAGAATGGCATCGATTGTCTTAGTGTCTGACCTAACTGGTTCACGTGTAACAGCTTTAAAGTAGTTCAATATGAAAGAGAATACCAAGTAAATTCAATTTAGTTAGCAATTATTTCATTTGTAGTTTAACTTTAATCGCAATTAACGGTCTTTGTGCTCAAAACATGCATACTTATTTCGCATTTTCACCAATCTTCTCTCAATCCAAAAATAGTGTCTAAAACGCGTAGATTTGCACCGTCACAATTTTGATTGTGTACAATCAGTATTAACATCTCAAGCGGCGACGCTGGAGACAGTACGTCGAGCTTTGAGCGACAACTGCTGACAGCTTGGCTGGATACACGCCGTGAGAGCATGCATGATAACTCGTGGTTACCCTGGTGCAGCCACTTCGAGGGCAACTCAAAACCAGCGGATCCAGCAATGGATGGCGGGTGCAGACGCGGGGAATGAAGCCCTGTGTTCGGCTTGGCAGAGTGAGGAAGCCCGAGAGGCTGGTGAAATAAGAGACGCATTGAGAGAGATGAGGGAGCAAGAAGACGAAATTATTAGTCATTATGCTAAGTTTGAACGATATTGCGTGTAGGAGGGAGGAACTACTCCCTTTCTCTCTCTCTCTCACCAATAAACACAGTTCAGATCCCAAAACATTGTACAGTAAAATGTAACAAATCATTTAGTATCACAGCTAGACGCCTTTGCACACTGCTTCTTCAAGGACGGCAGGGCGCCGGCTCCCTACGAAGTGGTCCTCAAAGCCCGTCTGAAGTCCCGACTCCTCAAGGAGTATGCTTGGCACCTTAGACGGCTTTGAGGCAAAGTGGTGTGATAGAGAGGCGCTCTGCTCCGTCCTTGATGGGGAGCTCCTCTTCAGTCAGGCACTGACCCTGTAAAGACCTTCTGTTTTCCTCCTCCTACACATGTTTTAAGCCAGCACAGTGAAAATAAATAAGGTTTTGAGGACAAATATGTCGTAGAACCACTTAGTGGTCAGTCAACTTTTTAGCAATAATTTCTTCCACCAAAAACGACGAATAACAACAACAAATGAACACTTATGTCATAATTATGAATTTCTGAATAAAATTAAGTACTTACATGTTCTCACAAATTCAAATTTACAATAAGCTTCCAGAAAAAATAAAGACATCAAACTCTACAAATATATTCAAAAACAGACTCACAGATTTTCTAATTAAAGAACAATACTAAGGCTTAAATGAATACCTACACAAATGAGCACAGTAAAATTAAAAACACTACACTATTTAAAACTACTCGGATGTCTAAACAGCTAGTAGAAACCACGTACCACTAGCGTGCTTGAATTTAGAACAAAAATATGATACACCACGGCCAATAAAAGCTGCCAAATTGAGGGACCTCAAAAGTATTCTGGAATGTGTCCCCACACACACAATAAACCAAACACATGCAGCAGAAACAAAAGCCAACGCAATGCACCTTCAGACGAAGTATGTAGTATTGTCTAAAGCTTATCCAGCAATAGCGTCATCTATGTGTCTGCTTCGATAAAAAATTTAAACATTGAAAAACGAACATTTACGAACATTGATTGTACGTTCGAAGCCGTGAATGATTTATAATTCATTTTCCTGCCAAAATATAAACATTGCTTGGTTGGGTGGGGATCCGAAAAGGAACGCATTTAGGCCTATTGCCTATAGTTTACCACATGCTTTTACCACATGCTGTGGTAAGAGGTAGTATTCAGGTGTTCTGCAATTGCAGGCTACCACAGCATGCAGACAGGAAGCAAACACAGTGCGACGTATGCAACGAATGGTTTCACCTCAAAGTTCCTATCTTCATCAATAAAAAGATGTTCGATATTTACAACTGTTTGTGACTTTCTGCATGTGAGCAGACACTACTGCAGAGCCACAGATAAGGCACATATGCGATTTCAAATACATTTAAGATTCAAGAAAAACCTATAATAAAATTGTCATCTTCCCGAATGAAAGTAATACATATGGCCTTTTGATACATTTGTAATTTATAAATTCTCAATTCTTTTGAGCTACATAGACCAAAAAGTTATTGTAGATACCCATTACTATTTACAATTCGATTGGCATATCATTGTGGAAATAAGATATTTTAGTAAAAATTATAATTGCTATGGTAATTACCGTCAACAAAACAATATTGGTACGGTCACTTGCTTTTGTTTACATTGTTGACATTGTTGATATAATTTCTATGGTAACGTCTCACGTTTATATAATTCTGAGATTTTCTATCCCGTAATCAAATCAAATCTTTTTACATGGTGACTGACCAAGATAGAGCTCTGGAAAGTTGCTCACGTGGCCACATGTCAGCAAAACATTGTGACATAATTTTTTTCCCATAGGGAACTTTTAATTAAAAAAATAAAAACCTTTTTTTTAAAGATCGACATTCCGCCCAATTAAATTTTTGTTTGTGTATGAAGATGCCCCCGGGAGATGACAAAAATTGGTGCTAAATTTGGTTATGCTAACTTTATTCGTTAGGGACCCATATACCTGCAAGGAATTAGCCATAGCTATTATTAGCTATAATTAGCTGGCATGTTTCCTACAGCAAAATAGCACACTTAAGATAGGAACGATTGTTTATGTTGTTCTATAATTCCTCAGTTAAAATTATATTTCATTTGCAAACGTCACATAAATAATTGTAAAGGATATCTTGACATAATTTTAATTGTGTGTGTGATAGCCATACCACCCTTCTACGTCAAACACGATAGCGTTAATACAGCGAATCTGGATTCACTTATGACTCAAGTGCAAAGTGTACAGAAATTGATAGGTAAAGTTTACCATATAGCATTACATGTTCGATTTAATGATTGCATTATGGTATGGTGTAGTAGGCCTACCGGTACATAAACATCACCAATCATATATATGCAGCAATGTCATCGCGTAAAACATTTTATGGGTGTAAAGTATAATCTCTTTTCAGTGAAAAGTGCATGATTGTGTTTTACAATGGCCATCGTGCAATGCTCGCAGACACTTGCGGATCTGGGCAGCAGTGACCGAAACACTACACTCGATTTGTGAATATTTTTATTATTGAAGATTTGCGGCGACATGCAACCTCGGGATACCACGTGAAAAACGAAAGGTCAGTCGAAAAAAATGCCTTGGTGACCAATTTTGCTGTCAATGCAAACAATGGTGATGTTGATGCGTGCCTTCTCTGGGCAAACTTTGTAACTGAAAATAATCTCGCAGTAAGATTAAGTGACAATTTCACTAAGCTTGTATCCATCATGTTCCTTGACAGTGATATCGCAAAAAAACTTCCATTGTGGGCGCACAAAAACGAGTCAGATAATTGAACAGGTACTCGGTGATACGGCGAAAGAACATGTCATAAATAAAATTAAAACTCAGTTTTTCACACTCATGATCGATGAGTCCACAGATGAGGCCACACTAAGACAGATGGTAATAATGGCTCGGATGTTTGGCGCCGACAAAGTCGAGACATATCTGTACGAGGTTGTTGCTTTTCAAGGTGCAGCAACAGGCGAGAACCTGTTTAATTTCGTCAACAACACATTTGAGCGTGATGGTATTTCGTGAAAGCAGTGCCTAAGTATGTCATCGGACGGCGCCCGTGCGATGGTCGGAGAATTTAACTCGGTTCTCTCGCGCATTTAAGTCCAGCATGGCCTTGTTTGGTTCCTGCACTGCACGTGCCATGTTGCGCACTTGGCGGCCTCTCACGCTTGTCATGAACTTCCGATCACATGTGAGCAATTCATTCGTGATGTTGTGCCATCTAGTATGTAGGAAAAGAGTTTAAGCCACAAAACCTTTCGCTCGATCGGTATTAGCAGTCATTTGTTTTACCCAAATATAAAACCGCCTCCTTCTTTGAGCATTAGTGGTCTATATGCCACTTCCCGCCTCCATTTCGATTCGAACTAGCCAATCAGGAGCGCATTTTTTTCTTTCTTTAAAGATGGCTGTCATAATGTTTGACAAGTCAATGTCATTGTGTTATAAGGTTAAATATAACAGTATTAAAGTCTATCCATCCTTGAGGTACAAAGTGACCATCGGCGGACGAGACCGGGATCGGTCGTCCCGTCTATTGTCTGCATTTTTCCAAATCCATCTTTTATGGCGTGATCAAACTTGGGAGCGAACATGGGTTTGTTCGCCCATTTCAAATCTATTGTGATGAAAATAATTTATTTAGCAAAATATTTTTTTTAAATTGCAAATATTTCATAACGTGGTTCAAATGTGTAGCTTGAGTTATGAAATGTGTTTTTTTTCCCTAGTGTCTACGATCAAAACTGACTGAAATACATAAATATGATTATATTATTATATAATATTATCAAAATATGTTATAGAAGCATTATCCGTAACTCAGTCAGTTTTTATCGTAGAATTTCGTCCAAAAAAATGAAATTCAAGACGCACGCTTATTATTTCAACAACGTTATTAGATATTCGCAATTAAACAAAAAAATCAATAAATAAATTAATACAGCAGGTATAAAACCCTCAGTTTCTAGGATGGTCTATTTAACGTCTACACGCGACAACCCTTAGCAGCTGCCTCATACCCCATACCCGACGCGTCCGTCGATGGTCACTTTGTACTTCATGGATAGATAGACTTTTTGTTAGTTAGTTATTAGGGTTTAAGGGCACACAACACTAAGGTTATCAGTGCCCGTATTCTCTTATATGATGACATGTTTTTTTTTAAATCTTATTGTACAGCTGTGTTTGATTTCAGGTATTTAAAAACATTGGGTTTTGTTCTCAGATTCATCAGATAAAATTTCTTTTAAATTAGGTTTTAGTTTAAAATCATTCCTCTCGTCCATGTGTTGAGGACATTCTACTAAAATGTGCTTAACAGTTAAAATCTCACCACACTGCTCACAGGGTGGTGGGTCTTCACCTTTTAAAAGGTATCCTTGAGAGAGATGTGTGTGTCCAATGCGTAGACGGGTCAGAACAACCTCTTCGCGTCGAAAAGAGAGCGCCTTGAACAAATCCAAGGTGTTACATCGCCATTTATTTCGCGAAGCTTATTATTTTGCATGATATGCCATTCTTTGCACCACTTTTCTTTAAGTTTAAGTTTAAATAATGCTTTAAGAGGGTTCACCACCCTTTTGATAGTTAGTAAATAGCGGTTTGCTCGGGCCCAAAAAGCATCCTACGTATATACCATTTTGCAAAGTTGTCAATAAAGCATACATGAACGTTCCTACAGTCATAGATTTTCAAAATGTCCTGATCAGCCAGAAAAAAATCACGAATATCGTCATCTTTTACTTTTTAACAAAATAGAAATTCGTAAAATTTAATTTATTTTTATAAATTATTTCAAAACAAATTTTAGGAATGTGTTACTATAGAAACCTTTATTTCCACTTTCTTGATATGTTCAAAATTTCTAACAACTGTGATGTCATTCAGCCGAGCAAACAGATTGATTGATTGGATATTGCTTTACGTCTCATATTTATGCAACTTGGCTAATCGAGACGAAGGGAGGGACGTTAGGGATGACGCGGGGGGACAAGGGGTGGACAGGCCTGTGCTGGTCAGAATCAGCCACAAGCATATGGGGAGGGCAGGGGTTCCCCCACGTCGTGGTCGTCTCCGTCTGTGTCATCATCCGTCCATGTTGTCTTAGTCGTCGCCGTCGGGGAGGTAGTCAAAGGGAAGGGGTTCCCCGACGACGACCCAGAAAAATTGCCCACATAAGTGGGTTTGTGTAGCCTTTAACAACCAAAGAGTGTACATCAAAACAGGTAGTACAGCGAGAGAAAGGTATCGCGGCTAGTTTTAATGCTTTTTCATCGATGGTTTAATGTCCAAGTTGTAAGGTGGCAATTCCTAGCTTTACACAGTATAAGCCACTGGCAGGTTGAATAAGAATCCTTGATAAGAGGCACATCAAGCAGATGTAGGAATGGATCAGAGGGGGCTTCATGAAACAAGTCAAATCGATTGAAGAGACAAAGAGCGTTCCACATAAATAAATTTCCTATCTTGGAAGGCTGTGAGATATTTTGAAACTCTCGGGACGTCCACAACAGCTAGTCAAAACCACGTCTACCACTAGCGTGCTTGAATTTTATAAGCAAAAATATGACTACACCGACGGCCAATAAAAGCTTCCAAATTGAGGGGACCTCAAAGTATTCTGGAATTGTCCCCACACACACATAACCAAACACATGCGATCAGAACAAAAGCCAACGCAATGCACCTTGCAGGCCGAACAAGAAACCAACAGAGATCTTCGACAAAACACGTCCGCCTTCGACAAGAACAAGAGCCCGACTGCGGGCGAGGTTGCGCTGTGTGTACTGAACATGCATAGAAGTAAGTCAAAAGGTGCGGGCGGCGAGGTCATATCGATAGTACACGTCAAGTGCAATTAAATTATTTCAAAGTCGTTATTGATGACAGTCGTCCAAGAAGCTCTTAAGATGTAGAATCATTGGTTGAAAGCGAAGTGTTAATGTGTAGTGCGGTTTCATCGTGATCTCATTCCTCGCAGTGTTATTACCATACCCATGAAATTTTACTGTCATTACGGACCAATTGGAATAACGCGTCGCATTCTCGTCACAACACACCTGCATGTAGATTGAAGAAAGCAAAAAGTTACATCGTCAGTAGTACAGATAATCATAACATTATTAACATTACTGTTCTCATCCATCCACACAGTTTATCTTCATAAGCATATATAACAAGTCTGCAACATATTATTTTATTTCATCATTAAAAGGATTAAATTTGAGTTTCATTTAAACTGATGGTTGAGGCTCCAGCAAAATGCAATGAATTAAGTGTTTAATGTGTTTTAAGGTACTTACTACGTACGTAAAACAGTATTTTTGTATGTGTTATTACTAATCATTCACATCATAAGATAACATGGAACAGTCGGTAATCATCGAACGGCTAGGCCCTAGCAAGTATGCAGATCAAAAACTAGCAGAAAACAAAAGGAAAGAGATCACAGGCTAGGCCCTAGCAAGAGCGCTTGACGCATTAGTCAAATGGATATCAGATCGATAATTGGAAAATTGCATTGATTGGATTGGATATTGCTTAACCGTCTCATATTTATGCAAACTTGGCTAATCGCGACGAAGGGAGTGACGTTAGGGATGACGCGGGGGGACAAGGGGTGGACAGGCCCTGTGCGGTCAGATTGCATATTGCTTACCGTCTCATATTTGTGCAACTAGGCTAATCGATACGAAGGGAGGGACTAAGGGTGACGTGGGGACAAGGGGTGGACAGCCTGTGCTGGTCAGAACCAGCCACAAGCGTATGGGGAGGGGCTGGGGTTCCGCCGCCACGTCGTGGTTCGTCTCCGTCTGTGTCATCATCCGTCCGTGTTGTCATTGTCGTCGCCGTCGGGGAGGTAGTCAAAGGGAAGGGGGAAGTTCCCCGACGACGACGACGACGACGACGACGACGACGACGATACCACTCCCTTACATACGTTTAGAGAGTGATGTCCATCAACTGAAACCGGCAGAGAGCAGAGTGTTTTCACTCCCAGTAACATTTTTGATTGTTTCTTGTTTGTTTTGTTTGTTTGTTTGTTTTTTAAGTACTAACTTCTCCCATATCTTGCATTTCAAATTCTTGACAGAGCTGCATCTTTACTTCTTCGATTATCTTCAGATTTCGGCACATCAGAATGCAGTCGTCAACAAAAAGAATTAAATACATCACTTCTCCATTTTCTGTTTTTCTGAAAAGACAGTGATCTGATTCTGACACTAATTACTGCTAAACAATTGGTAATATCATTGCAAAAAGTTTGCATGGTTATTAATTAAGTGGTACTTCTATATTGACATCCGCAATTGGTTGCTAAAAATGAAGCATAAAATCAAATTTAAAAAATCAAAAGCATCTTTGATCATTTTGTTGTGAACGTTCGTTGTGAACAACGATCAAGATTATCAGGATATTTTACCAATAATGGATGTGCGGTAATATTATAAATAAAAAGAGTAAACCATGTCATTCTGCTAACTCCTTGGGTCCTGACTCCACAAACGACATGTGGACGTCTCCTGTAGGCCTACTACCCGAAACTCCTCTTCTACAGGTTTTAATACAACATCAACCAAAACTCCAACGCCACATGACTCCTTTTCTATCACCTTCATGCCCTTCCTGGATCAAAACACCAAGTCTTACACATACAAAAAAAAAAAAAAAAAAAAAAAAAAAAAAAAAAAAAAAAAAAAAAAAAGAAAAAAAACAAAAAAAAAAAATAAATTAAACTCGGTCTCCGTCTCCGCAAGCCAAAATCTACATGTGAGAACAAATACCGTGCCGGTATTGATGAAAATCTATTACAAGTTATCAGTAGGGCAGAAGCATTTTAGATGGCATTTAAGAAAAATACAAAAAAATGTTTCCCAAAAAGCCCTACAAGAATTTCGGTGACCTAATAGCGGCAAGGTTTAGACGATTAGAGAAATAAAAATCTTTAAGGTGCGATGAGGGAATTGCTATAGTTTTAGACAAGTAATACTTCGATGATGGGAATCTAATTAAAGCTAGAAACAATTGTATCTAATCAGTGGTAACCCAATTTTTTTTGTCTTTTAAAAATTTAAATTTATCCTTCACAGTTGATAACATATTTTATTTTCTTTAATGTACCCTACCGTTAGCCATTCACTTTTAGTAATAAAAAAATTTAAATTTTGAACATATTTCGCTAAGAGAACATGTCGCCGGCACATCTTACTGCACAGTGTGTCACAGCATACCGGATGGGAATCCTGATCAACATACATTTTGTTAGTTAGTTGGAGTTTTTAGGGCACAAAACAGTAAAGTTTATCAGTGCCCATCAAATTTTCTGATTGCTAAATATATATGAATTTCAAATTGGAATGTTAAAAGGTTTACTTTACGTAAAAATTAATAACATTATCGCTTGTCGTGGAGTTGTCTGATAAAATTTTCTCTGAGGGAAGGTTTAAAATTAAAATCTTTTCTATCACTACTATATTTTGTACAAGTTTCTAAAACGTGTTAAATAGCAAAATTCGCCACACTCATCACAAATGGAGGATCATTCACCTCTTAGACGATATCCGTGAGTTGGGTATGTGTGCCCGATTCTTGAAACGAGCCAGACCACTTCTTCACGGCGAAGAGAGCGACGTGAAGAGATCCGAGGCTGCCGTGCTATTTTTGATTTGACGCAATTTGATTGTTTTCATCTTGTTCGCAGGATATTGCCATTGCTCTTCAAGCTTTTGTATATCCGTGGTAAACATAAGGTAATTTCTTTTTTTTCTTTGTCTATCTCGCACTTGTTTACCTTGAGTTCATTCCATAATGGTCCTTGCTGTTGGTACCTTTGACTGTATGTATGCTAGTCCAGGGTTGCCATCAAGTAAATTTTTTTATCCTTAAAGGTAGGCCTAATTAAAAGTTCTAAAACCTCTTTGAAAATAGCTATTTAGTAGGTAGATTACGTATTACGTAGGTATCACGAATAATTAAATTTTCTAAGTTCTATACTAATTATTACGTTATGTTAGATTGATTTAGGAGATTTAAAAACATAACGTGCAAAGCATAGGACCTAAAATCTGGATTTTTCTTAGCATATATATAGCGATGTTTTTAGTTTTTTTAACCATTGTTGTCTATTCCAGTGGTTTATAATTACTAGTAACCGGTGGCACTGACGTTTTTATTACCCCATGTGGGTGCCTTTTTTTGTATATAAAAGTAATGTATTAATTTCCATGTATTTTTATTTTTTACTATTGTGAGGAAATCATAAGATTTTGCCACATCCTATAATCCTTGAACACTTTAAGAAACATTGGAAAGGATAAATCCATGAAAGTGGCAACCCTGCAAGCTAGACTATCTTTACTGTTACTTAAATATTTTTTATTTTTTTTCTTGTTCTTGGTAATTTGCTTTTTGGAATGTTTCTCTTTTTACATTGTTTTCTAATTTTCCTGTTAATAGTAAGGCTTAGCGCCTAGAAGGTGTTTTGTGCCAAGTTGCCTGATGCACATGTAGTTTTCCCATTTCGTGAAGCTACGTTACTAGTAAATGCCAATCTTGGTCTTAACGCTACCCATGTGTTTGGTAGGTCTATATTCATATTGGAATTCATTCCTTTATTTTTGTTTGTACGACACCCTAATATTGTTTATGTTAAGCTTTTGTCCTTTTGTACTTGTCTTTTCAACCTGGTTAGGTACGATTAGCTGACAGTCTATGCTGCCCTTTTTCGCTGCTGATTTTGCACAATTGTTCTGCACTTCGTTACCCAAGATCCCGGAATGACCAGGACCCACAAAAAACCTCCGACTTTGTTTAGAGGAAACTTTATAAGTCCATCAGCTGAATCGTGTGATATGATGAATTGGATAAATTTTGACATTGCCTTCCAGGGAACTCAAAGAGTCTGTGCAGATTAGAAAACTTTGATTCGTTAACTTTCTTTGAACATATAGTAGGCTTTGCAATAGTGCAAAACAGCTTCAGCATTATACACACTGGAAACATTGGGTGTGGAAGGTGGAAAGTGAAGTTACCCGCATCAGTAGTATATCACAACCAACCGAATCATCCATTCTTGAGCCATCTGTGAAAGATGCAGCTATAGTCATGAAATGAGAGCGAATTTCTTGAAATATGCTTAGTTAATTATTGGATATTGCTTAACTTCTCATATTTACGCACTTTGGCTAATCGAGACGAAGAGAGGGACTAAGGAGTGACGCGGGGGGACAGGTGTGACAGACCTGTGCTGGTCAGAACCATCCACAATCGTTATGGGGAGGGAAGGGCAGGGGTTCCCCAGTCATGGTCGTCTCCGTCTGTGTCATCATGCCGTCAGTGTTGTCATTGTCGTCGCGTCGGGGAGTAGTCCAGGGGAAGGGGAAAGTATGGGTTTTTTGGTTTTTTTTCCGCCCGAAACCCCGGACCGACCCATAGCTCGCCATTAGTTTCAGGGAGAATAATCTTCCTTAATCACGGGCCAAACCACGAGAGGTTGCGAGTTGGAATTTGATGAACCCCCCTGGGTTGATGATACCATAGCTGTTAAGTTAAATAGTTAAGAACGTACTTCAATCTAGTGCCCGTTTAAAGAGGAAATCGAGAGGGGCAATGTGTTTCTCCTCAAAGAAAACTATGTTACTTCCAAATACTTAACAAGTTGAAACTACCATGAAGGGGCAGGGCGGTTAGCTGACGTTGCTACTTTCTGTCCTCTGCTCGTGTTCATGCGATGCTCGACGAAGAAGATAATCCTTTTATTGTTTACAATCTCAGGGAATGATATACAGTTGTCGGTAACAAGAGTTTAAATACTCATCCAGAGTCACGATTTAATTTGCATTGGGCATACAAGCACACAAGACTTGAAGCCCGAATAAGACGTCAGTCGATTGAAAAGTGTGTCCGTACAGAAAGGAGTGTTTGCACTACTGGCATAGTTGATGGCTCCATTTGTCAGCACAGCAAAGCGCAACATGAATATACGGACAAAATCAATTGTGTTGCCCCAGTGTCTTTCCATTCCAAAGCAATGGCCATCTTGGATGGATTCTTTTAGCTAGCGGTTTAACCCATTCAATGCACCTTACCATAGCATTGTATTTATTAGTAGCTGTTGGATTGTGCTGTGAACCTAAGCTATATCGGACTTTAAATGGCAACAGGAGACGGCATTGCGGAGGGTACATACACCATCGTCCACGATTGCAGCAACAGCAACTCGTCTTTCAGTTCTAAGTCCTGCAACTGCAAGCTCCCCAACAGATTCAGATTTCATCGACACCCACACCCACCACAGGCCGGCGTAATTCTGCGAGTGGTGCGCGATCATATTGCGTCAGCTTTGGTCGTAGCTCACCAACTCCCAGGCAAGCTTGGTGCAAAACGTTCAAAACACTACAAACCATGATGGACATTCAAAGCGCATCGACGATGAGGAAGGTGAGCAATAACGATTGGCAACAATAAATAGAAATAAATAAATAAATAATTGGATTTAGAGTCTACCCACTCAGTTTATATTACTGATTTCAGTTGTGGGACAGTACTCAAAGCGATCTGAGCCCCCCCCGGTAGGCCCCCGAATGGTAATCGACGAGTGAGCGATAACCCAACCAAAGACCGATATTTTTTAATAGGAAATATAGGCAATCGTGTATGGAAGTGCGAACACCGCGGAACACGCCAGAATCAACAAGGCCGATTCAGAACAACTCTGATTTTATTATGTCTTCGTTCTAGGACGTCTCCAAGTCGACCGGTTTACAAACTCCTAAGCAAGAACTAATGGACTGAAGTATAATCATAAAGTTAAAAAACCTTCTGACTTGGCGGGAATCGAACCCTGGACCTTCTGCATTGGAAGCAGATACGCTTACAACAAGACCAACAAGCCACACAGAAGTACAAACGAGCCACACTATATATATATTATAGCACAGGAAGCGATATGATAAGCTAATGCCATGATTTTTTTTAAGAACATGGCAGATGTAGTGGGTTAAACCACTCCCAATGCCCATTTGCTCTTCAATTCAGCTTGCTACCCAGCCCATAACCCCACTCCAAATGTCCCCCAGAATCCAGGTTCTTCCCACCAAAAATGCCTTCACAATTCCACTTGTTCCCAAATTCTACTTGCTACCCATCCCATCCCCCACTCCAGATTTATCCCCAGATCCAGTTTCTCACAATGTAAAAACACCTTTGAAACAAGTATGGGCAAATTGCAACTTGATGTTGCGGCTACCTCAGCCAAAGTATCAACCTTAGACTAGAGGTTGCGGGCTGGAGCATATGTTGATAGGTGTTGAAAGGCAGTTCTGGCAATGACTGCAAAGTCCACTGCATTGAGGACCGCAACAGAGATAAAAATTGCGAGATAGCGTAAATTAACTTTCAAAATTAAATGCCAAGATGAGACAGATAATTTTAAGTGATTCTAGTACCCCATAGTTTGTCGGGACAGTTTTCAACCCTTCCAAAGTAGAACTATGATTTGTAGCGCCAAAGAAGACCTGCGACACGAAGTTTAACTCGAATACTGTCAAGCTCATTAGAAAATGCAACTAGTATCGTGCTAAGTTGTGCATGACAGCCAGGGTAAACGGAATTAAACTAACAACTTCAGCTAGGATAAATGCATCATTACTCAGTCATTGCTCATTACTTTGAGGTGTAAATTCCCTATCACCAGAGCGTACTGATATTATGAAAGACAGAGTTCTATTAACATTTGCATATTGTATTGCATTTGCTGATTTGAACACGGGAATAGAAGAACATTCTTTTTGGAATTCGTGAATGAGTTCCGACAACTTCAGACCTGAACTGGTGTCATAAAATTCCTGCATGTTCACTTCGGATGTCATCTTTGTATCATGTTGGCTATGCTTTCTTCAAAACTCTGCGCTTCCGTTGCAAGGGTCTTCAAGTTCAGATATTTTTTAATAAAGCTCCATTAACAGACAATGTTATGCGTGTAATGTAATTAAATCGGGCATCACTACTACGTGTAACAGTTTCCCATCGAGTATTTGTGACTGATTTTATGCCATAACTTGAGTACTACGTGGCTTCCTAATTTCTCACGACGGCAATAAATGATGCTCCCCGTAAATGACACATGTCCTGTCGGTATCATACATTTTTAAATTTTCGTTTGCTGTTAAAGCGTTTATATGTTCCAAAGCGTGGCCATGCTTGGGGGCGGCGTCCTCACCCCGTAGTTGCGGTGACGAAAATAAATCAGTATCTTATGCTTGATTCATTTATTTTTAAGCATGAATTAATCAATCATTAATTTAATAAATAATTGGGTGGTGGTGGTGTGCTTGAATGGGGGAGGGCAAGAAGGGGTTTAAGACCTCACCTGTTGAGTGGTGGTTGGCCGGCAGCGTTAATGACCTCATTGGATGTAAACGATCCAGCCGTTGATCTAGCTCTCACCTTGGCAACTGTTTTACTTGCAGACATGTCGTCCTGCACACCACTATGAAGTTTCGATGACCTTGACCGATGAGGAAGTTTCATACGATCTTGTCCATGGCTGCCACGTCACATAAGGTGACGAAGATTCAGCAAGGTGGAGGAACGACCACCTTTGAAGAAATACCAGGGACTCGAAAGAGGAGTATTTGCGGGAGATAGGCGCCGATATCAACGAGTTGGACATGTGGCACGCCACTTCCCAAGAGATGCTGAGTCCCATCGTAAGGGCCAATTTCGACAGCGTAAGCGCCGTCGCGTCTTGTAGGGGACTGGGTTTCTCTTCTCCAATGATGCCGAGTCCGCGAACTATATTGCAAGAGGAGGTCGGCGGACCTTGCGCGCCTGATTCTCCAAAATTTGTCGTCAGGAAGACCTTCGTCGAATCGTCGTAGTCCCGAGGACTCCGACACTGCCAGGCGACAGCCAGGTCCTATTGGCATAGATTTCGGGCGACTATGAATTCTACCCTTCGTTGTTTGATTATAAAACAGTAGTTAAACAAACCCTCGCAAGGATGAAACCCCACGGTCCGGTACATGTTGCTATGGGTTACTGGTTCCCCATCACGAACCCCAGATCAACGCCAACGGCGTAACTAGGCCAATAACACAGTTTTAGCTTGCACTATAATATAGTAGGCTAACTAAGATTAAGCAAAGCCTGTGAATGCAGTAAGTTTGGTGTATTTTTTTCTTCTTTTTTCTTATAGGCAACCTAAATTCGATTCATGTAACGTATATGTGTGTGGTGCATATTAAAGGACATTATGACGATCTTATATAACCTATTGTCAATTAAGAAGCCACTATGTTTTAAATACACTAACTGTTTTTGTAATGTTTGTAAGATTAAAAAAAAATCAATACTGTTTTTGAATTATAATTCCAAATACTTATAATCTTTTTCTTTCACTCCTTTGTTCCAAGTCTTAGAAATCTTTTTATCAGTTATTTCTGCCACAAATAAATTTGCAGAATACCATTACATATTTTTATTATATTAAGCACCAATGCATGATTACCATGATAATAAATTTTACACGCCTAGGCGCATGAAATGTCAGGTCGTGCATCATGTAGGACGATGTTCTTAAGTTCTAAATCCTGTCTGTTTCTTGGTAAATTATCGTGGTCGGTGGTAGTCCACCATTATCGTAGTAAACTGTTTATATATGGTGTTTGTATTTGTATTTTTATGGTATTGTGTGTGTTTGTTGTTTGTAATTGTTTATATACATTGAATTATGGATGTAAAAGTCCTGTAAGTTTTAAATGTCATGCTTTTAAACTGGCAAACTCCCTTCTGTGAGTTGATTTGCTGTGTTTTACTCATATGTAGATCTGAGCTGGACGAGGGTTGTTTTCTAAAGCCCCTGCCGAGACCTAGGGTTTAATCATTAAAATGTATGGTTTGACCTTCGTTCAAATTTTTTAACTTCTCTTTTTGATTGTGAGTTCCTTTTTAAAAAATTCTGCTAAACTCTAGAATTAACAGTAATTGGCTGGATCATCCGAAGCAACCGTGATCATTGACGATCAGACACGTTTTCATCAACTAGATCCATATTCACACATCACTGTTCCTTTTTAGTTTATGCTTTTGATTTGTAGACCGAATTTGAGGTTTTGCATACTTCCTGCTGTTGTTTCCCTGTGCGGTTTTTTTTGGTGCTGTGGGGCAGTGGACTTTTTTGAGGCAAGTACTGTTTGATAAGTTGGTTTTGTTCCGCAATGTAAGCAGCTTTGTGCATCAAGCTGTTTTGAAGGCTTACAATTGTGTCTTTAGTTGCGTTTATGGTTAGCACTTGCTTCTGTTTGGCGACAGCCGCCGGTGCACGAGCCCACACCAATTGTCCAGCTGGCGTCCCGCCCCGACCAGACAGTCACTGCAAAGGGCAAGCTGCGTGAACGATATCTTTCATAAACACACTGTCAATGGACCACAAAAGTCCTGCCTCGTCGCCACTCCCACATTTGTGGCGACTCAACGCTGCCATGTTAGGCCGCGATCGACTCTGAGGAGATCCGTCCTCGTGGCAAAAGTGACACTGTTACTGCGCGCGTTTTACTTTCACAAGAGGGTCGACCCAGTGGATCAAAACTCATGGAGATTACAGTGCGTGGACGGCAGTTCTCGAAAAAGTAGTCGTGATAAAAATCGGGGCGGAAATTATGTTTACGGCTCGTCTCGTTAACGGGGGAAAGAGGAAGAGGGGGGGAGCCATCAGAATAGTGGTTGTCCGTGTGACGAGACAACGACACAAAGGAAATGTCGCCTCCATAAATATTGATTTCAGTCGCGGCATGGCACTTTCTTCCGCCATGAATTCAACAGATCGCGACCGAATTCAAGGTCTGGAAGGCGCAAATTTATTGTTATGTCAAAATTTGAACGGCATGTCGTAGATTCGATGAGGTGACAATTAAGAAAGATTGGATTATGATCATATTTCCGAAAGTGTGAGAAGATTTGAGCCCTATGAGCAAATTTAGGTAGGACGCAATGTGTAGGAACTCACATTTTAGTGTTCATGGTTTGCGGTCTCATGGCTAATTGAAACTAACCAGATGTATTGCGTAACAAAGGGTGCTGTCAGGGGGTTCGTTTAAAGACCCAGATGTTTGAAATACCTCAATCAGCTGGAAAGTGTAGGTGCTGACGTCTAGAGCATGTGTTTTGCTATCTGTCCTAACAAAAGATCTCTGTTTAAATCTTCTGGAATTTCACATCACAACAGGTACCTTAGCCACAATGGTAGGAAATTTATATGCTCTGTTGATACTCCCCATTTGATTAAAGGTGTTAGAAATAATCCAAAAATTTTTGTGCAAAGATTTTCGTGTCAGGTCAAACGGGTGTCAATCAAGACATTAACCGCAGCATAAGAATTGGTTCAAGTTCCAACATAGTATGGCCAGAGCTGCATGCAATTACTAAAAGCACATTAATCCCACTAACTTCGAGAAAATGAGAGTTAAAGAGTGACTGTACAGATTTTATCACGCTCCGTTTGTACTCTTGTTTCGACTGCAGCAATCTGAAACAAATTCCACAGGAACGCACACAAAACTAGACGAGTTTTTTTAAAGGGGGCAATAAAAATTTTTGACACCCTTAATAGTACCTTAATTTCCCTACAACTATGGGCTACTGGAGAATCGAATGCTAGGGCGTGTTTTAGAGAATGCATGCGGGTGATGAGACGTGGACCGTTTGATAGATCGTTCCAACCATGATCTTCGAGAATCATGCTTCTTCAATAATTTTATCACTCTGCCATACATTTGCTTGTAAATGTAGAATGGCATCCATTGACAAGAGTATCACAGTCAATTCTGGCCGAATTTCCTGGCAACTGGTTCCATCAATAAAACATTCTGAACATTTATTATTGGTGTTTATCATGGCTTTAAAAAACCCAGACGATGCCAACACATTCTTAGCGTTTTGTTGATGAGGCTTCAATTCTGACGTCACACGGTAAGTTTTTTCAATGGAATACCATTCTCGTGAATTTAAAAGGATTTGTTTGTGATTGATCCGCGAAGGGCATTTATTAAATGCATTAAAGGACACACAGGTTACTTTTAGATGTTGCCAAGTGCATTCAGAGGGGGGAACATCAACATAGAAGATGTGTTTTTTCCAGAGCGTAACAATACATCAAGAACAGATAATGGCTTCCGAAATAAAGAACAAGAGGAGTGTCACCTTAAGGAGTCTATTTGGAAAAGATTTTCAGGCCTTGGTTTGGTTTCTAATTTACCTCGGTACAAGCATTTGTATGCTTAGGCATTGGTGCGCAACTTTCAAATTGGATTATCAAGGCAAAACCATGCAGTAACGAGTACGGGCTTAATGAATTAACCGATGCCCAGTAATCTCCTGAATCTTTTTATTCCATACATTTGTTCGAGTTTGCACGGAAGCAAAGGCCTTAAAGGACCTAGATAGAATTCAATAGCCACGAGTTGCGCAACTGTTTGCTTGTACACGGACCATTTGTTTTGAGGGCAATGTTGCTGATGAGGTTCTATGACACTTTTGTTGTTTGGTATTTGGCAATGCTTATTTGGCATCACCAACTCCTCGCAATTTTCTTCCTTCCCTCATGGTTCTGCTTAGTGTCTTTGGCATTTTTTTGGCTAATTTGTGAAAGTGACACAATAGTGTATTCAAGCAAAGAAACGTGTACATCTTAACAGACGATTTATTTATGCCGCTAATTGGTGTAAACATTCCTTAAGTGAGATGAACATCCTGTGGCAGCAATTTAGCAACATCTGTTTCTCGAGTGGAGGCTGCAAACATCCTGAAACAACCGTGATAGAGCACCTCAAGCGACACATGCAGGGAGGTCTAATCAAGCTTTCATTTATCACCAGATTCGTGGGTCTTTGAGTTGGTAAACTGTAGCAAATCCCACGAGTGTAAAGAGATAGGCCTTTTTATACAAACCTTATCAGTCTTTCTCACCTTAGAGCTGTGCATTTTATTAACACATAACGCAGAGGCCAGAAGCTAACTCCATTATGTGGAGGCCATGAGACCAAGTGAAGAGGATTAGGTGTACCGGTATTTTTTCGAACATCAACTGTTTTGTCACAACGAAACGTGAGTTTGACGCTGTCCGAAATAAGTTCTTCTTAAGGGCCTTAATGGAAATGTCTTAACCAAAGATCGTCGATCAGTCACTGATATCAATATCAACCCATTCATAAAAACTCGTCATAAGTGCCGACAATAAGAATGTCCACTCTTGTATTTGCTCGTGACCCAGAGTCTAGCCAATATAAGCCTGCAATACCAAGAATCGTGTGTTAAAAGATTCAACAGACAAGACTTTGTCTGGAGGTTAGTAAAACATATAGCCTTGCCGTCAGTACGCGATTGTTGTGGAGATATCGTCATCATCTTTGCACGAATACTGGCATGACAAAATGAACGAATGGATCAAGTGAAGCAGTGTTTCACCTTTGTTTAACGTTTGTATTGGAAATAAATTTTATCTTTATTTTTATCAGACATGGCGAAATGAGTTAGTGTCGCGCTCGTCAGGAGCGGTGGAATATGTAGGGGAGCAGGGGGGTCAGACGCGGAAGATGAGGAGCAATCAGTACGCGGAAGATGGAGGAGCAATCCAGAGCGCGGAAGATGAGGAGAAAATAGACGAGAAGATGAGGGGAAATCAAACGAGAAAGAATTGTCTGTAATGAAGAAATACCCGCAAACGTTAAATACATGCCGTCCGACAAGAATGGGAAAAGTTTCGAAGCTAACAATACGTTAAAAAATTGTCCACGGGAGTTGAATAATATTGTTAGGGGATGTGTATTTGCAATGTTATTTTATCACCTACACCTATTCAATTCCCACATCATTGTTCCATGAAAATCAAGAAAGATTTTTTTTGAGCATTGTTACACAGAAACCACTGTGCATTGAACAGCACAAGCCAAATACTAGGCCCAACATGTTTAAACAAAGCTTTTATGCAATTTTGGACTGCGGACGAAAGAACGAAGATTCTAGACTTTATTTTTTTAATTCTTGGATCTTTATAATTAAGTACGCCAGCAAGTACCCAATGGTACCCAATGCTCACTCGTCGATTGCGTCGGGGCCTACAGGGTTGGCTTGGTCGCTTTTGATTTAAATTGATTGGATATTGCTTTACTCTCATATTTATCACTTGGCTAATCGAGACGAAGGGAGGGACGTATAAGGGATGACGGCGGGGGACAAGGGGTGGACAGTCCTGTGCTGGGTCATAACCACCACAAGCATATAAAGTCCCCCGCTGAAAATCAGTTATATAACTAAGTGTGTAGACTCTAAATACAATGTATTTATTTATTTATTATTTTAAAGGTCATTATTAAACCAGCATTTTTAAATGGTTTTGTGTTGGCGTGCATCTTGTCCCATAATTTTTTGGCCATTGGTTTTTTAAACTTGTGTTTTAAAAAATACTTTTATATCTGAAGGTAGACTTATTGGTCAATCTTGGTAGTCGTTTTTGCATATGTGTCTGCTTGTTCATAGTCCAATAATTCTCGAATCCCGGGACACAACCTCCTCCCCGACGAGAAAGTGGGAGAAGTAGGGGGTCGTACCTCAGTCTCAAGGAGGACATCACACTACACAGCATGTTATTTGTTGCGAGTCGTAACAAGACAATTCCTGACAGAGCAGGGTAGAGTAAAAAGCAAACGAACCTTCCAGTGCTGAACAGAGAACAGACAGCCTTCCTGAAGTTAACAAACTTTACAGAACCATGTGATGACAACAACAACCCAGACATAATAATCTGAAACAACACACTCATGCAGTACGACGAGCTATCTCCACTGACCAAACATAACCCCAGGGGCTGTATGGAGCGGAACAAACGGGCGCAATACCGAGATAAAATCACTTTCTGACGAACAATACAGAAAAAGGGAGAAAAAAAATTCAGCCTGGACAGAACGACATCCTAGGTAACGGTAACACACACTAAATAAAACACTTCAGTGGTAACCACAGCCAAGGTCCTTGTACTGTGGAGACGTACAAGAACAGTACGAGACAAAACACGTCCACCTCCGACAAGAACAACTGACCGACTGCGTAAGACTTCCGCCTGGCGCTGTGTGCACTGTAGCTTGTGTAGATGGCAGTCAAAAGGTGCGGGGCGGCGAGTCATATCGATGTTGCTCGTCAATTACATGGAAATTATCAAAATCGTATGATGACAACTGCACATGATCTCCAAAATGTGAAAAAAAATTCGTTGCGAGCTATATTTAAAAGTGTAGTGAGGTTCATCGCGACGATGCTATATTTTCGCAGATGATGGATGCAAGCAGGTTGTTTAGGGTTATACTAGAGTCACTAATGTGAGCAGAACGCTTATCGATTGAAGCAGCACCAATTGAAATGTGCCCCAAACAAGGGCATCATTTAGCTCAGTTTCTTTACTCTTTTCTTCCGTGGTTATAGTTTTTTTGCTGCCACACATTTGGCACTCGTACATAAGGTGGCACATGAGTCCAGAACGATATTCTTTCTGGAACTCATATTTGCCGGTTGTGCAAGTCTTTCCGTGAGCTGCGATCATTGCGATCTCTTTCACCAAGTGACTTATGTTTACCACCCGGCGCCCCTCGAGTTGTTGCGAGAGAGGCACGCGCTCCGTATCCGGCAATACAAGTAGCGCGGGCAAAGAATCCTCGGAATCGGAACTCGCCTTGTTTCCAACATCATTTGATTCACTGCGAAAAACAATGTCACTAAGTACTGAAAGTAAAATACATATAATACATATTGACTTTATTGTCTGCCTAATCGACTACAGAGCTGATTTACGGGGTGGCTATTGACATTGTTATACATTATTATATATTCTAAGCTTCGACGCTACGACGTATCCAAAGCAAAGATTAGTTATCTTTGTCCAAAGTCTCCATTTACTTTTGCTTTTACCACATATCATAATGATGTATTAAAGTTAATTAAAATCCCATCCCGCAAATGCACTAAGGCTAATCGAGACGATGAGTGGCGATATAATGACGAGGAAGGACGATTACCAAAACCCATGCCTCACGCGGGATTCGAACCCACGTCCTCGTGGAGCCAAACGGTTCGGACAAGCGCTCTAATCGTATCACAACGAGATTCAAACACGGGCCTTTGTGCATTGGAAGCAGAAATAAACTTGCACGATAAATGTGCCTCACATTTGTGATTAATTAGGTTTGTAAATGTAAGAATAAAAAACTATGTGATTTTCTCCCTCGTAAATAAATTATTTGAATGCTACCTTTCTGAGGAAGGTATTGGTATTAGGTCCTCATTAGAGTCAATCGTATGTGCTTGTTGAAGCCCAGACGGCCCAGGCTGGGGCGACGGGGACCTCGGTTGTGCCTGAACATCGTCAGCCGGAGCCGGACGAGCTACTGGCTGCCTGCTAAACAAAGATTATTTATTGAAAACAATAGTGTTAGGCCTACGTGCTATAAATAGACAATAGCATTAGTTTAAAATTGTTCATTGAACCATCTTTTCAATGATTGCAGTTCATTTCAAATACATTTATTCATATCATGCATGGTATCTAAATCTTATTTTTCTATATCTTATGTGATGGGAAATTTAATTATGAAACATGTAGGTCTATATCATTAGACTAATTTTATTATTAGTTCATAATAGTGACAATTGCAATACCTAAATATTAAGATGATGTTCAAATTATGTTATAAATTTGAATTTAAATCGTTTTAAAAATATTATTGCTGGAATACGGTTAAAAAAATACCCTCGTCTGGGCGGGGTACCCCCTGGGTAATATTTGACCCAGATTCCTCTACAGGCTCTATACTGCATGATAGTAAAATGCGAGAAAGTAGGCAAATACCACCTCACAAAATTAAAATAAGCTTCTATGTAGGGGAGTATGCTACTCACCGAAAATAGAGGAAAGCTCTGACATTAGTTGTTGGGGAATACATCCCCCCCCCTGATCCCTCCAAATATACCAAGAGGTGAAAATATCATCTAGTGATGTTATACTACTTCCGGGCAAATTATAATATACTTCTACTAGGATTAATTTTTACATTTAAAACCATACTAGAAAGGGCCTCCTTACCGTAAAGACGCCTCCAACTCCGCCTCTTGCCTCGCTTGTTCTTTCTTCTTGTCCGACTACACTTTTTGGATGAGCGTAGCGAGCGGAAGCGAAGACTTCAATTTCACTGACCCCCCAAAAAATTTAGCTCGGGTGTTTTTTTTTTTTTTTTTTTTTTTTTTCCGTCTGTTTGTTCGCTCGATTCCGGGCAAACGGCATATGCGATCTTGATGAAAATTTGACCGGACCTTCGTTTTCTCTGAACTTAGAGGTGTATTGTTTTTGGGTACAATCGAAGAAATATTTCTCATGAATATCGTACTTTTACGATTTTTTTCGATTTTTAGTGCGATATTTTCGTGACATTTGGGCCGATTCTGACCAAACGGGTGGGGCTAGAACGTTCATATTTCACATGGACATTAAGATTATGGTGATGTAGTACCTTTTGAAAGAAAAATTTGAAAAAGTTAGCTAGAATCTATAGAAATAAAGGTTTTAATATTAGTTTTTCAATTTTTAGTGCGATATTTTCGTCACATTTGGGCCGATTCTGACCAAACGGGTAGGGCTACAACGTTCAGATTTCACATGGACATTAAGGTTATGGTGATGTAGTACCTTTTGAAAGAAAAAGTTGAAAAAATTAGTCAGAATCTACAGAAATAAAGGTTTTAATATGAGTTTTTTTGAAGTTTATAATACCAATTAACAAATAACAATAGAAACTTGACAACAATCACCTCCACAATGCATTCAAAAAGCACTTGCAAAGGAAAAGTGCAAACAAACGCACAAAACGCAGAAAAAAACTTACAAAAAAAACGCTCATCCATCAACGCGGCGGGACTTTAGCGTTTTCCTAGTTTAGTAGCTTCTGAACGTTTACTAAACCTCTTGCGAGGACGATTTGGATGGTCTTTCTTCCTCTTAGCCATAAAGATATTTCGATAAACACAAATGAAAATATTAGTATTGGTTTAAAATACAGTAATCACTGATTACTTATAACAAACAACAATCACACTGCACTCGCACACAACACTCGCGTTGACACATAAGGTCCGAACACTCGAATGGTCTGGATTTGAATGCTCTGATTGTGTATCGGCAGTGAAGAACATAATGGTTATTTGTTTGATTTGTTTGTATCTGGCGGTGCGCCGGTATATTTGAGCTAGCCGTCTTTTCGCGCGCCCGTCAGCAGGTGCGAGCTCGGATCGTAGTTCCGTCGCCCGACGCCTGTCTGCTCTTAGACTACAGCGCTAGCTGCCGGGAGCCTAGCTGACCGCCGGCCGACCGCTGCTGACAAGAAATTCGCAAGTTTTACACGGATTGGATTGGATTGGATTTTGCTTTACGTCTCATATTTATGCAACTTGGCTAATCGAGACGAAGGGAGGGACGTAAGGGATGACGCGGGGGGACAAGGGGTGGACAGGCCTGTGCTGGTCAGAACCAGCCACAAGCATATGGGGAGGGCAAAGGTTCCCCCACGTCGTGGTCGTCTCCGTCTGTGTCATCATCCTCCGTGTTGTCTTTGTCGTCGCCGTCAGGGAGGTAGTCAAAGGGAAGGGGTTCTACTTCACGCAGATCAAAAAGAAAAGCAGTTTTGGAAAGCTGAGATTCCAATACGTTGACTCAACTATTAAGATTAAGATTTTTCCGTTTACATCATAATAATTTACGGCAGTATATTTACCAAAACATTTAGTGCAAAAAACAACGGTACACTAAAAAAATCGAAATGTACAAAGTATTTGGTTGGGAGAAAAAAAAACTAGTTGAGTCAGTAGGTAAACTATCAATCTTGTTGCTTGCAAAATTTGAGCCTTATACTATGGCGCTTTCAAAATTTGTGCTGGCTACACTTTCAAGTAAGAATATTCACTCTAACGTCCCGGAAAAAAATCAAAAAAATATTTTGGTCTTACATTTTGACTTAAATCGACATACTTGATGATATCAGATACAAAAAATGACATTTAAGCACATAAAAAAACATGGTACATTACCCTTAAGCAAAACTAGACCTGGAAAAACTGGAAAAGTCAGGGAAATTAATTCTAAAAAAAAAGTGGGAAACCTGTACTAATTCTTACGTAGACCTAACGGCATGCCCTACCCCTAAAAATAACTTGTCAAACTCATTTAAAAATCTTAAACACTTTAATGATAGCAACCGGAAAGTACGCCGCCATAAGAGATGCGTTATGTATTCCATTGAAACAAAAAAACGTTTAAGCGACTCATCCCTAGATTTTATTTTTGTAGGTCTACCATATGCCTATGGCTACCTCTTTCTTTTCCATCAATTTACATTGCCTATGCTAATATTGGCCAATTCTTCACATTAGAATTGATGCACATATAATAATTGAATGTTTTCAGGGTGATGAACATTCAGACGTTGAGCCACCTTCAAAAAATTAGAGCTCAACAAGAGATGGAGGAACATGGACAAACAGCCTCTACATAGGCCTACGTATGATGAGCTGCTGGAAGAAAATGCTTCTCTAAAGGAGCAGCTGCTCAAGAGTAAGTACATAGGCCTAGGTGTTATCTACAATTCAAGTGTGGTTTTGTAAAATTTTTGAAAATCAAATTGATATAATTCATTAATAATTGATGTTTCATCGACCAGTCCGCTTCTATGGTTTCACATCATAGCAACTGTTGTTAAATGTCAAAATATGATCGCAATATAGTTGTCCATTTCCGGGGCAAATTGAACACACCAAAAACTGCAAAAGTATATAGAAAGAAATCAATGTGGGGTAAAAATATGGTTTTGAACATGGAATATTAAATGAAATAAAATATTAAGTATGGAATTTGGTCTTCTTGATAGGTCCACTATGCACGGCTGGTATATGCACCATTTTTCTTGATTGACTTTATCGAGCTTATGTATCTACACCAAGTTAGCATTTTTTTTTGTTGCTGCTTAAAAACTAACAGCTGTGTTGCAATTCTTTTATAACAGAGATCCCGGAAATGCTGCAGGCCATGCAGAATGTGGCCGGACTGGGGCAAGGAGGCAATGTGCCACCTGCAAGGATGTTGCAAAGAGAGGACCCGAAGGTAAGCAATATATTGCATTCCTTTTTGTCTAGAGCAAATCATGCTGATAGAGCCAATGTTGTAAATTGTAGTTATCCAAGTTTAAGTGGTTGAAGGATGGAACAACAGTTTTTTGAGGTAATTCAGAAATTCACTAATTTTTGTAGGCCTATAGGCCCTTTTTATTCTATTTCCATTTCTTTGCTGTTCTTTTGTTGGTAAATTTTGAATTTGTTATTGTTTTTTAGTTTTTTGCGTTGATATGTCGGCAGTAGGAATGTGTGCGAACCCACTTTTTTACTTTCAAACTTAAACTTTTCCAGTTGAAAAATCAAAACTTTGAACTGTACAATAATTACGAACTGTATCAAACTCAAACTTTATGGAAGGATTGGGAAATTAAAATAAGCTTGTAAGTTAATGAATAACGTAAATTTTATTTACTACAGTATGGCCTCTATATTTTAGAGTTATTTTAGAGTTGCACTGAGTGCAAAGTTTTAAAAGTTCTACCAAATTTAATTGAAAGTGACTTTAAAATTTAAATTTGAAGACCAACGGCTAGGCCTAGGCCTAGTGTTATCATTAGAATGAAGGTAGGGCTAGGCTAGCTTAGACCTAGAGCTACAATGCCCTAAAATGAACATTTTTAGATTGTTATTCACTAGGGTTGCCGTTCGATATAAATTTTAGTATCGATATTCGGGCCAGTTAAATCGATTATCGATTTTTAAAAAAATCGATCGATAATCGAATCAAAATTAATGTTTTTCTCGCATTATTGTCGGCAACAATAACTTAACTAAAGAGGATGGGATAGTCGCGAAATTAAAGTTTTTTCGTGATATCTCGAGAACGATGCAAAATTTCTAAAAACTGAATCTAGACCGAATTGTGGTTTTGTTAGAACAATATAATATAAATTTCTAATAAAAAATTTAATTACCATCACATTACAATATTTTTTCTTGCATTATATTGTTCTAACAAAATCACAATTCGGTCTAGAATCCGTTTTTAGATATTTTGCATCGTTATGGAGATATCACAAAAAAACTATAATTTCGCGTGGTTTTAATTTCGCGACTATCCCATCCTCTTAAGTCTTCTTCTTCTCTTATGCCCACATTGACATATCTATGTCATCATGTGTCTTGACAACCAGTAAAGATAGGACTCCTGTTCCCTCCTGTCCATACCCCCTGGCATTTCCCCATAGTGTCCTTTCAATGTAGCACATCTAAATAGATGTTGTCTGTCCTGTGTTCCATCACCACAGAGTTTACACATGCTGCTCTCCATCACACCTATTCTATGTAAGTGCTTTGCTAGCAAGTCATGGCCGGTATCTAGTCTAAACTGTGCTGTTGTAGTTCTTCTCCTATAATGGTTTGTCCTATCATTTCTTCCTTTCCTTGTATTAACTAGCTCACTCCACATTTTATTCTTGCCTTTCTCCTTCCATGCTTTCTTTACCTCCGAGTTGCTGGCTGATTTCAGATGTGATTTAGCTGATCTGTATGAAATGTTGTTTATGAATTGCGTGGTTTTACTTCCCATTTTAGCGAGGAAATCAGCCTTCTCGTTTCCGTTTATGCCGCAGTGTTACCTGCATTCATCAACCTCAGGATTCTTATCTTGCAGTTTCTTATTTCTGCTTCTGTTTCTTCTCTTCTCACTATAGCCTGGATAGATGCTCTTGAGTCTGTTAGTATCACCACCTTCCTTTCTCTAAAGTATTCAATCTTCTTCAACGCTTTGCTTATTGCTCTCATCTCCCCATCAAAGTTACTCCCATTTGATCCTGCTGGGAATGATTCCTCAAACTCTCTACTGTGTATTCCTGCACCGGCATTCCCTTCTCCTGGTGTTGCTGATCCATCCGTGTATATATGCAGCCACTCCTTCTCTGGGTATTCTTTGTGAATAAATCTTAGTGCCAGACTTCTCATATGCTCCTCTTGATAGTTCTTCTTTTTCTCTTGTATTCCTTCAATATTTAGTTGATGGTTGGTTGTAGTAAAAACTACAGAGTATTTTTCGTATTTATTGAAGTTTAGGCACTAGGCTATCCACACGCATAGGCTTAGCCTAGCAGCCTAAAAAGAAAGCTGACAATGTATGCCTAAAACCTGTCTGAGGCGACGGCAAAAGTAAGCCTAGGAATGGCCTAGGGCCTATTTTGCGTGATAGGCCCTATATTAGAAAATTTTACAAATCTATTCCGTACCTACACAAGAGTTTCCCAACTGATGATGAACTTCTCAACATTATTGCAGTACAGTATAAAATCAAGTTTGACCACTTCCAGAAAACAAAAACAGTAGGATAGGCCTACGTCATTGTGTTTAATGTTTATAATCACAATCAATGCCTTAGTTTAGTGTGAATGCGTGTGATGCACTGTCAGAAATAAATATCTTTTATTGGTTTGGTTGCATCAATGTTACTAACATTTCTGATCAACAGTCCTTACAAAGATTATGCAATAGAATATTCAACAGAAGCACTCTTGATTTCTAGGATTGTATTTATTTGATGGCACGGCACAAACACTTCCAGTTAATTCATCATCTTTGCCAATGAGATTTGTGAGGTTTGTCAAGGTTATCAGCACTCTGAACTTTATGATTGGTCGGAATCTTGAACCGATGGAAGCGCGCTCCATCAGCAGCCTCGAAAACTACTTGACACGCTCGGTGGCTCAAGTCGATTAGGTGCGCAACGCATGTAGAAAGCGTCACAAACGGTAAATTCAAAATTTCGGACGGGCAAGCCATTCGATTTTTGGAATATTGACAATCGATTCGGGAAGACTGAATCGATTATCGATTGTTTTGGAGAATAATCGTATCGATCGACATATTAGCTATTGAACGGCAACCCTATTATTCTCACACACACACACACAGCCCTCCTTTAAGTTTTGTTTTGAGGTTTAGAAGGTAGGCCTATGTTGTTGACGTTGTGACTCTCTTAACTGATGCGTATGTGGATACAACCTGGTCGCAAGAAGTATGTTTGATTTGCTTAACTAAATGCATATTAACTTTATTCCACTAGTGTTTTGAATGATATAATGGTTCTGAAGATTACTTGTCACTGCATGATTACGTCACAAATGACGCCATTTTGAACTTTGAAGTGTGAAGTATCAAATTCCAACATCGACTATTATTAGAAAGAATCAATAAGTCGAACATTAGAAGCCATCTTCGACCTAAACCTCGACCTTCACGTGCGCGCGCATAGCGGCGAACAGCGTAACTGAAATATCGCACGTCGGAGTTTTGATATTTTTTAACTCAAACCGTTTTTACAATTCGAACTTGAACCAAACTATTTTTGTTCGTACTTTGTATCCTGTCTATGAAACCTCTTCCAACCCTTTTTCTCTAGACACTCCCATACTTTTTCTCTAGGCAGGTGATCGTATGCCTTATCCAGCTCTAAAACACAATGTATTTCTTTCCCATTTTCCCATCTCCTCTCCATTGCCTAACTAATAGCTAATAGGCCTATAATAGCTAATTTAACTAAATAAATTCATATTTTGAGTCTACCCACTCGGTCACATAGACCTAACTGATTTTCAGTGGGGGGCTTTAAACCAAAACGACCAAGCCAACCCGTAGGTTCTGACGCAATAGTCAAGTGAGTGATAACAACTGAAGATGGATATTTTAAATAAGAAATACTATATTAATCAGTGGTTGGACATACCTAACCAATGCGGATCAACGCCAAAATCAACAAGGCCAATTCAGTACAACCTTGAATTAGTTACCTGCTTTGTTGCTATAACGGCTCTAAAATCACCATTTTCTAATTCCTAAGACCACTAGTGATGGAATTGAAACCATATTAGAAGTTTAAAAACTTCTGCTTAAAATGGGGTTGGAACCCGAGACCTTCTGAATTTGAATCAGGCACGCTAACCATTAGACCACGGTAGACTAGCAGCCACTGACGTTGGGACTCTTACTACAAACTACATACTCAACAATGCTCCAGCTATAATATTGTCTGGTGTTTTATATTTGGACATTTCGTCTGTTGGTAGAAAAAACAGAAGATAGCTCCTCTTGTCCCAGCTACAACAACACGTGTTCCTCCCAAAAAGAGGAATAAGATAGCATCATCATCTTCAGATTCGGAGGACTCTGAAGAGTGGGTTGAGAGCGGGTGCTCTGAAGATGACTTGAGTGAAGAGTTTGGAGATTATTCCCCTCCCCCAAAACGCATTTGCACCTCCATTACAACCATAGAAGATGGTGCATACATTTTAGTTTCTTTATTGGGAAAGCACAAAGTATGCATTGTGCAATCCATAATCAATGATGATGAAGCGACAGTTGTGGAGATGAGGTCAATTGACTCATGTAAGACTGTGTTTGTGACTGATCCTAATAAAGAGATCCGTAGAATTAACCACCTGCAAGTGATATCTTTACTAAAGGAACCGCTGCTGGAACGATCGGGAAGCCAAACGAGATATGTTTTTAATGCACAACTTGATGTATAGACTATAGAGCAGGCAAAAAAATCGTCTTAAAATCATTTTTAGGGCCCTGTAAATTTTGTTTTAACTACAAGTGCTTAATTAATATGTATAAATTTTATTTTTAAGATTACCGTATTTTATCAACTTTTAGTTGAGCGAGCGTCTCCACTTGACTCTTATGGCTTGAATGTCTGTTTTGTTTTTGGTTTGTTTTTTGTTTTTTTTCTGTTACTTCTTCGGTACAGGTTGCACCGTTTCTCTGATCAACCTGAAATTTTGCACACATGTACATACCACCTAGGCGGGTTGCTGTATAGTTTTTGAACAAAATCCGATCGTTGGTTATAAAAATAAAAAAATTAAAATGTTCCGATCGTTATGAAATTTTGCAGGGTCAATAAGTACAACATTCTCTCCTATTTTACAAATTTTCAGCTAAATCGGTCAAGACCTTAAGTAGTGTAGATAGAAATTACATTTTAACAAAAGTAACGTTACCATGGCAACAAAAAGTCGCACTATGCACTAAATCGGTCAAGACCTTACAGACTTATTGGTATGTAACATTATGGGAATGTTGTACTCGGTTCGTGTTGCACGTACCGGTGCTCGCTCAACAACGCGACGGGACTTAAGCGTTTTCCTAGTAAGTTTTACATGCCTGTTGTCAATTTAATTTTTGCTAATTAATGCTACATTTACCAATTAATGTTAAAATAGTTTTGCTCTTACTCGAGTCAATTGACTTAATTTCCATAACTGTCGCTTCATCATCAAAGAGGTCCGTAAAAATAGCATTTTCAATTTCATTTTATAGCATTTTGTAGCATCTATTTTTTCCTTTCCTTCACAAACTTGTGTAGGCCCTACAGGATTTCCTCACATTTTAATTTTGACATTATGTCATACAAGTAAAGTTAAACTCATCTGAATTGCAACTATTACAGAATACAAAATACAAATACAATGTTACATTAAATCAGGGTTGCCACCAAGTCAATTTTTTTATCCTTGAAAGATACTTAAAAAATCCTGAGAAATCCTTGAAAACAGTTATTCAGCATTAGCGTATTATAACTGTGAAGGAATGTTACAAATTTTCAGGTTTCATACCAAAATATGTTATGCCAGCCTGATTTTCGAGAATCTAGTCAAAATTACGTGCAGACAAACGCATAAGAATCAGAATTTTCTTCCAATATATTTTAACGTTTTACTTTTAGGCCTACTCACCATAATTACCACTTGCAGTAAATGTTAGGCCTGATGTTTTTTTTACTGTCTACATTGCTTTTTTTGGCTGAATTTAAAAAATGCTCCTTATAACGGAGTCACTCACAAATGTGAGGTCGAAACTCTACGCCACTGCCAAGGAGATCGCCGGCAAACGGAGCGTCTGGACCCCGGATGAGGGGATCGTCGTCCTTTGTCCAGACAACACTCAACTCAATCCCTCAAGCTGTACAGACAGAACAGATAGAGACCAACACTAACATAACAAACACTTCCCTGACAAGCAGTACAGAATAAAGAGCAAACAAACCTCCCAGCCTGGACAGAACAGACAATCTCCCGAAGTTCACAAATATTAAAGAGAACGATGCGAGAATGTTACAGCAAAGACGTGGTGAAACAACACATTCAGCAGTGACAGAAGCTAACTCCGTGTACTGTGGAGGCCCAACACGAACAGACTGTAGAGCGGAGACAAAACAGTCAACACGTCCGCCAGCGACAAGAACGACAGACCGACTGCGAGGCGAGGCTGTGGCTGCGCTGTGTGTGAGTGAAGGTGGTAGTCAAAAGGTGCGGGGCGGAGAGGTCATATCGATGCTGTACGTAAAGTGCATTTAAACTTCTAAATTGTGTTGATGGCAATAGCACGTCTAGGAGCGACAATACATAAAGCCATTGATATATTTCCTAGGTCACCAAAAGGGGAGCCAACAAATCCGGCATGGATTAAAGGCCGGAAGAAGAAGCCCGAGAACCAAGAAAGCCTGAACTGTAACTAAAACCAAAAGGTAGTGTGAAGCATTATTATTATTGTTTTTAGTATTTTTTTTTTATTATTATTATTATTATTTTTTTTTTTTTTATATATATCGCCCGCCTCACGGCAGCGTCCGAGGAGCACTCGGACCGTCTCGACGCTGACGAACAGTACAGCAGGCGTAACTGCCTGCTTGTGCATGGCTTCCCTGAACGACCTAATGAAGATGTTCTCGACACTGTCCTCCACTTTGCAAATACGACATTATGCATGGACCTGTACCCGTTAAGACATCGACCGCTGTCACCGCCTGGGACCTGTCAGGCGTAACTCCGCAGAGGTCGGTTCGTCGGGACGCCTTCGTCCAATCATCATCAAGTTCGTCAGATATATCGTCAGGGATCAAATCTGGAGCGTTAAGAGGCGGCTGGCAAGAAGGAGCTCCTTATAACGTAGTCACTCACAAATGTGAGGTCGAAACTCTACGCCACTGCCAAGGAGATCGCCGGCAAACGGAGCGTCTGGACCCAGGATGGAAGGATCGTCGTCCTTTGTCCAGACAACACGCGACTGTACGTCACACACGAACGCAACATCCACAAAATACGAGCGGTGTATAACCCCCAATAAACCCCGGATTGACGATTGAAAAAATGCGTTTCTACGTGTGGGACTTTCTTCACTCTATTATCCAAGTATTATTCGTTAGTTAGTTAGTTAGTTGGGGTTTTAGGGCACAAAACAGAACAGTTATCAATGCTCATCAAATTTTCTGATTGCTAAAAAAAATATAAATTTTAAATTGAATTTCAAATGTTTACTTTACGTAAGAAATTAATAACATTTTCGCGTGTCGTGGAGTTGTCTGATAAAATTTCTTTGAGGAAAGGTTTTAATTTAAAATCTTTTCTATCAATACTATATTTTGTACAGGATTCTAAAACGTGTTTAATAGTTAAAACTTCGCCACACTCATCACAAATGGGAGGGTCTTTACCTCTTAGAAGATATCCGTGAGTGAGGTTTGTCATTGTGTGCCCGATTCTGAAACGAGCCTGAACCACTCCTCCTTTTCTCATCTCAAAAAAGTAAGCGTCGTGACAATAAAAGAAATTCCCCTCACGTTCCCAAGTTTTTAGTTAATCCCACAAAGAAGATCCTTTCCAAATTATCAGTACACAGAACTGTGCTGCATAATCAGCATCGCAGAAGAGGAGGCGCGTAAGGAAAAAATGCTAGACGGTAAAAAGGCACACTACCACCAAAACGAAAGCCAACGATTGGCATTGTGTTTACTGCGGTGCTTCTTGGTGCAGTGACGACAATAAGCGAGTGAAACAAATGTGGGTTAATTGTGACTGCACACCCCCGGTCGGCGGTGAAAGCGATGCGGAGGCCGTCGCCCGCCGGGGGCAGGCTCACCCACCTGGGCACGATTGCAAACTGCAAACACTGCTGGAAAACGCCGCAGAATCTCGACCGACACCTCGTGAGGGTTCACAAACTCAAAATATTGCAAGCCTAGAAAGAAGCCACAGCCATGCACCGACGGTACCGATTCGGAACGATCAAGATGCCCCGATACGTCGTCGCACGATTCTTCGGAGGGGATTTTCTGTCGCAGAACCCCAATCCGCAATGGGATTAACGGTCAATACAGAAGACGACGACAGCTCTGACGTCGATGACGAACCCGACGAAAACGTGCAGCCCTCGCGTAACCCTCAAAGAGACGTCGGATTTCGACGAAGAATTCGATGATGCAGAGTCCGATTCCGATGATGATGATCGCGGAAGAGTCATAACTACTGAACCCCTTGACACCATCAAAGAGGTTTTTGATTGATTGAATATTGCTTAACGTCTCATATTTATGCACTTTGGCTAATCGAGACGATGAGTGGTGATAGATGCGGATGAAGTATGAACAGAAGGGAGGAGGGAAACCAGGTACCGGCACGTAGCCTACTCCTTTCGAAAAGAACCAAGGGGACCAACGGATTAACGTCCCATCCGAAAGGACGGTGTAACTTTGACAGTCATGTAGGTTCCTCCACTAACCCGGACTGCCGAGCAGACGTCGAGGAGAACGAAGCCGTTACACTAGCTTTCGAACCCTCCATCTGCTCTAACCAGCAGTATACGTGAGTTTCAGGGTAGAGCGGTCACCCACTCTACCCATGACCACGCCCGATTCTGCTTAACTTCGGTGTTCGAGTGGGAACCGGTTAAACGAGCTCGGCTAAACCGCTGGCTATCAAAGAGGTTGAAAGTGACGTTGAGGACAGCGGTGACCGAAACAATCTAAATGACCTGCCACAAAGAACTAAAGTACAAGGAAGGTACAAGCAACGATGTAGATGAACTGAATTCTGAACTAATAGGTAGTGGTGAGGCAGAGGAAAGAGGCTACTATCGCGTTAATCAATCCTCAACGCCTGCAAGGTTTCAACGAACATCAAGCAGAGATTGTTAAACAAACAGATGTAATCGAAGAAAGCTCCATTGAAGTCATCGATTTCGAATCCTTGCTGGCAGCACGGGAAAGAGACTATTGTCGCGTTAATCAACCTACGACCACCAAATCAATTAAATTGATCAACAGACAGATCCGAGTGTCAGAGAGTTAGCGCGTGTCGCAGGATACAAATGGTTTAAGAGTCTTGGGAGACAAAAACAATTACTTCCCTGACCTCTACAAAGTGATCTCACGCACAGATGAATACAAAGAGGATTACTTTATTGCCTATGGATGCGCTCCTCATTATTTAAATCTAGCTGGTCAGGACATGGCGAAAGACAAAGAAGCGAGCCAGATCACAAAACATGTAATTGAGGTTTAAAAGTATTTCAGAAACCACCACCAGCCACATAGGTTGGCTCAGTGAATGTGTGAGACATGTCAAGCCACAGTTGCCAGGTGAGACCAGGTGGAACAGTCAAATTAAATGCTTTGAAACAAATGTTAAAAACAGACCTCAGTTTCTCAGGATTGTGGATGATCATGAAAATGAATTGGATGTCAACATTGTTTGCATAATCAACTAGGGTATAATACCTATCACTATCAGATGTCATTCCCATGCAATGTCCCTCATTACATTTCTATATACATATGTGTGTCTTAAGACTGTACACTATCAATAACAAACTGAATTTGCAGTAAGCAATATAATAACTATCATTGGAATTGTTTTTGTTGGATGTCACTGACCCCCCAAAAATTTCTTGTAAGTTAGTTAGTTATTGGGGTTTAAGGGCACAAAACAGTTATGTTATCAGTGCCCATCGAATTTTCTGATTGCTAAATAAATATGAATTACAAATTGAATTTCAAAGGTTAACTTTACGTAAGAAATTAATAACGTTATCGCTTGTCGTGGAGTTGTCTGATAAAATTTCTTTGAGGGAAGGTTTTAATTTAAAATCTTTTCTATCACTACTATATTTTGTACAGGTTTCTAAAACGTGTTTTATAGTTAAAACTTCGCCACACTCATCACAAATGGGAGGATCTTCACCTCTTAGAAGATATCCGTGAGTGAGGTATGTGTGCCCAATTCTTAAACGAGCCAGAACCACTTCTTCACGGCGAGAGGAGCGACGTGAAGAGATCCAGGCTGCCGTGCTATTCTTGATTTGGCGCAATTTATTGTTTTCTATCTTGTTCCAGGAATATTGCCATTGCTCTTTAAGCTTTTGTTTACAAAATGCTTTTAAATCTGAAGGAATGATTAGCTGACAGTCTATGCTGTCCTTTTCGCATGCTGATTTTGCACATTTGCCTGTATCTTCGTTACCTAAGATCCCGGAATGACCAGGGACCCAACAAAATACTAGCTCGGGAGTTTTTTCTTGTGTTTTTTTCTCTCTCTTGTTTGTTCGCGCTCTTACGGGGCATAAGGCATATGCGATATTGATGAAAATTGGAGGGTAAAAATAAAATTAATAATAATTAGCCCGCCATAACATTGCAGTCATTGTTAGTATTTTTATCACCCACCTATTTATATATATATATATATATATATATATATATATATATATATATATGTTCTGTTGTAGGCTTTCGTGATTCATGGTTTATGTTAAGTTATACTTTACGGAAATATATATATATATATATATATATATTCAAGCAGGGTTTCTGATTCTTAGAGAAAGTGTCTCGTCCGCGTGGATCCGCAGACCAACGCGTTTACTTAGAAGACCGAGTTTTTCAGTTGTTTGGGCCCCCCTCCAACTTAGTCCGTGAATTCCAGGAGCGAGCTAACGAGCTCGAGAGGTTCGCGGCCGCGGCCACATGAGCGCGCCGAACTAAGATCCCAGCGCGGGGTGATCACGGGCGAGCTGAACGCCCCCAATCATACATCTCATTACAATACAATTCAAAAACACATTATGAGTAAACCATGGTTTAAAGGTGCTGGGCTCTCAAGAGCAATTATTACTACCATCATCTGTATGAGAACAGGGCATTGTTCAACCAATCAACATCTTTCTAGAATCAAAGTAGTCGAATCCCCATACTGCCCTGTAGTGAGGACACTGTTCAAACCTGGAACCACATTTTCTTTCAATGCCCCTTATTTAATGATGGAAGAAATATATTTCTAGAAGATTTAGTGAATATTGGAATACCATCTCCCCTTACTATTAATTCTTTATGACTTCTTGAAAACGGTAAGGTATTTCCCTTACTGTACGTTATTTGCTTGACAATAAACTTAATATTTAAGATATTTCCTCATAACAAGTAGAGAGAGGTTGACATAGACAATCAGATTTTCAAAATTTTCTGCTCTTATTAACCCATTTATCTATTGATTGATTGATTGAATATTGCTTAACGTCTCATATTTATGCACTTTGGCTAATCGAGACGATGAGTGGTGATAGGTGAGGATGAAGTATGAACAGAAGGGAGGAGGGGAAACCCGGTACCGGCATGTAGCCTACTCCTTTCGAAAAGTACCAAGGGGACCAACGGCTTAACGTCCATCCGAAAGGACGGTGCAACCTTGACAGTCATATAGGTTCCTCCACTAACCCGGACTGCCGAGCAGACGTCAAGGAGAACGAAGCCGTTACACAAGCTTTCGAACCCTCCATTTGCTCTAACCAGCGGTATACGTGAGTTTCAGGGTAGAGCGGTCACCCACTCCACCCATGACCACGCCCGATTCTGCTTAACTTCGGTGTTCGAGTGGGAACCGGTTAAACGAGCTCGGCTAAACCGCTGGCTCCCCATTTATCTATAAATCCTGTCCTAGCTGAGTAGATTGTATTTTGTCATAAATCCAGGCTCGAAGGCACCGCGCTCCGCGGCTCTAATGTCCTGTGACTACATCCTTGCAAAGCTTGGCAAAATTAATTTGAACAAAATTTTACATAAAAAAATAGGCGAAAACACTTGCCATTAAAAATACTCGTCGATTGTTCCCGGATCAGTATTGGTGGGGGTGCCGGGTCATGAATTTTCAAACTTTCTGAGTGGCCACTCTCCCCTTACCCCTGGGGTCACCAAACACATTATGTATCATCCATGTTTAGGCGCAATGCCAAGAAAAACGCATGTCATTCGGACGTCGTGTTCGGTTTTTACCGTGAGAAGACGTGACACGACCAGAATAGAAAATAAATAAATAAATACATTTTTAGAGTCTACCCAGTCAGTCACATAATTGATTTTCAGAGGGGGACAGACAGTAAACCAAAGAGGCCAAGCCAACCCTATAGGCCCCGACGCAATCAACAACCAACCAAAAAAAAAAAAAAAAAAATTAATAGGAAATATAGCAATCAGTGGTATGGACAGTGTGAACACCCGCGGATCAACGCCAGAATCAACAAGGCCGATTCAGAACAACTTTAAATGTATTATGTGCCTCGTTGCTAGGACGGCTCCAAAGTCACCGTTTACAAATTCCTAAGACAAGAACTGATAGACTTAAGTCCAAATCAGAAGTTAAAAACTTCTGACTTTAGCCGGAATCGAACCCCGGACCTTCTGCAATAGAAGCAGAGGCGCTATAACCACAAGACCAACGAGCCACAGATAATTATACACAGTAACACAGTTAATAGTAGGTTTTATTTCCAATACATGTTACGATACAACATTGCAATTGACCCATCTAATCTTCCGTGGAGGATTACTATAATAGGGCAATTGGAAAATATTTAAAAATAAAAGTAAATAAACTAGAATATAGGCCTAGCCTAGGCCTAATACAATAACATAAAAATAAAAATTTAGATTAATATAACACTTAAATTTTGGAATTCAAGATTGAAACATCTTTTAAAATACGTAGTGCACATTGATTTAGCCCACTATGCTTTATTAATCTCTCACGCTACTATAGGTGCCTCACGCTATCTATGGACTTGCTTAGTAGGGGAAACTACACTCAGGTATACCCCCACCATCGGACCTCGACCGGGCGGACAAAAGGGAGGGCAAGCGATCGAGATGAATAGAGAACTTGAGAAGGTGGCTTCAATACATAATTCACTTGTCATTGTTTACTATCGCTAGTTCCTAAAATATAAATAAAATGAGAATAATTGCCACTTTTACATATGTAATTGTACACAAATTGGTCAATACGATCAAATTGTCTTTTTAATTTAAATTTTTAACCTAAATTTGGCTTTAGTACCCGGCAATCGATGTGTACTTAAAATGGCCTACAATCAATAAAACGGATTGCAGAGATCTGTTCTTGTGAGGGTGCAAAATATTGCCAAACGTTAGCATCGATTTATAATTTAATTTGGGAAAGAAAAGTAAGATAAACATAGCCGTAACTAGGGGTTGATAACCCGCTTACCATGTAAAAATGTGTAGATAAACTTTATTTAGCTATTCCGACAAAATGAGTAAAATATCAAAGCAGATGAAGAGTATTGGTAATCCAATTGGTGTCAAGATTCGACATTTTTGTGTTCTACAACGTAGAACCCTTCCTGCTTTTCAGGTCCAGTGCAGGTTAAGTGTGGGTTAGAAGAGGGAAATATATAAATATAAATAATAACTATTAGCTTCTCAGAAATATTGTTGTTAAATAATTGTTTTAACACGCACTCTTCAACCTGTGTTATCATATTCATTTACCTAAGCTTATTTAACTTCTATCTGATTCAGTTAAAAACCGATTTACGAAGGAGGATAACTAAATAAATCTAATTACATAAATGCAGACACAACAATGAACTACAGTGAAGTAAAATTTGAATATTATTTATTGTAGGCTTATTATTTTGATTATTGCCATTTTTATTACACATCGATTACATGGTATACTTAGGGTGCAACGTTTATTGTGCTTGTTTGGTTCTCTCCTGGACGTCACGTAGCTTGTACTCTATATTCATAAGTAGTTATAAGTAGTTCATAAGTACGGAAAATAGCTTCATTTTGGTTCAAAATTAAAATTAAAAAGACAATTCGAGTCGTATTTGCCAAATTGAGTTCGATTTCGTAGGCAAAAGTAACAATTAACCTCTATTTTATATTTTAGGCACTAGTGATATTAAACAATGACAGGTGAATTTTGTATTCTAGCCACGCTCTCAATTTTCTATTCATCTCGATCGCTTGCCCTCCCTTTTGTCCGCCCGGTCGAGGTCCGATGGTGGGGGTATACCTGAGTGTAGTTTCCCCTACTAAGCAAGTCCATAGATAGCGTGAGGCACCTATAGTAGACTACTAGTTTACACTGTAATGAGATAGTATAAGCCCTATACAATTTTATAGTACAATAAGAAATATATGCATGCATGTCAATTGTATCCCCTCTCTTGGTTGTAACCTAGGCGGGTTGGTTTATTTTATATTTTTATTATTTTTATTATTATTATTATTATTATTATTATTATTATTATTATTATTATTATTATTATTATTATTATTATTATTATTATTATTATTATTATTATTATTATTATTATAACTCGCTTTATAACAATAGAGAATATCTCATAGTCATGGTCCAATCTGGGAAGTCTTTGCATTGGCGAAAACTAAATCGAAACCTCATTATTACGAATGCTGGAAACTCTTGCCAGACCTTGGGATAAAGGCTATTTAAATATTATAGGAACATATTTTAATTGACTGGGATGTACACCAAATTATGCATTGTGGAATAGTGGCGCAATTCTTTTGTGTGTGTAGGGTCTACTTTACACTCAGGACAGGTGTCTAAATAAGTGCACACATTGAGATCTGAGAACGTGCATTGGTATTTGACACTATTTAGGGTAATAATTCTATCAAAATGCATTGATTCTAGATTTGGTTACATTAATAGCAGAGTGGATTCAGGATTGTAATAACATGTAGGTCTACGGGTACAGGAGCTTCAATTTTGGCACAAATAATAAGATAAATAATTATCCAATTTTGCAATGAAACTCAATCTGACTATATGTGGGATGGGGGAGGGGGGGAGTTGTGCTATTAAATAGAGATACGACAATACCAAAGTAAGAACCATAGTAGGCCTACACTATTATTATTATTATTATTATTATTTATTTTCCACTATTAGGCTTAGTAGGAAGGTTGGCAGAAAAGGGCAGTATGCCCCAAGCACAAGGTGTCTGCCAGCCTCTACACAACAAACTGTGATAATAAACAAGAACTAATAAAACATAGAACATAGAGATAAAAGAGACAAACATAGAAGAGACAAATTAACAAAACAATAACAATTCAATGAATTCATAATATCAAAAAAGCAATCATAATGTTGAAGACTTAACAACTCTCTTAAAAGCAGACATGGCAAGACCTTGTGTTTCTTCGGACAGGGAGTAGTTCCAAATTTTGGCAGATCGGCAGTAGAACCCACTTATGTACGCGCTGGTTCGGGCAAATGGTGGCGTGATGGACTGGGCCTGGTTACGTCTTGAATCGCGAAGATTCCAAGACACCCGATGGAATGGGTCAAGGTCTACACAGCCAGTCAACATCTTTTTGAAGAACAAAACGTCCACTTGCTTCATGAGTTGTTCAATGGTGGAAAGGTGACATTGTAGTTTCATTTAAAAATCACCATTTGACCTTAAATATAAATCCTACCAGATTAAGTGATCTCTGACCTTAAAAGGATATTTAAAATAAGGGAAAATTATGAAAAATAGTTATGTTCCATTTCATCTGGTGTGTAGGAACACATTTTCAAGTAGGGGGCAGGTAAGGAGGGAGAGACAAAATGTTATCACATCAGCTCTTCTGGTTAAGCAGCATTTTTTAACCATCGTAATGCCATCCACTCGGTCACACTGTCTAGCGTCTTACCAATACTTCATGGTTCATAGTTTGCCAGCCAATATCGAGCAACGCAACTATAGAAGTTTATTCGCTATCAAAAATATATCATACGCGAACGTATAAAACTTGTAATAGAATGTGTAGTAAAGGAGGCGATTCCAGCTGGGCTTGCGCTATCCTAGAAATCACAGCTGTACTCACACCCAATCGCAAAAAAATATTACAAAACTGTTCCTGAAGAATGGCAGTATTTTCAAATCAATACTTTTGCAATTGAATATTTACAAGCATGTAAATAACTTGATGCCGTTTAATGCTCTAAAGCATCAAAGTGGTCATCTCATATTGAAGACCTGGGCAAGAGACTAAGCTCTTCTTGTTTCACAATGAAAGCCTTGTCCACCCAATGTAATTTGGATACAAGGAAAATAGTTTTTCATGCCAACACTCAGTCTCTGATAAACTATGGGATATAGTTTGGGGGGAACTCAACGAGTGTAAGTAAGATTTTTTGCCTGCAAAAGAGAGCATTGCGGTATATGCTCCATTGAGGCTCTAGAGAATCATGCAGACAGGCTTTTAAAAATGCAAATATATTACCTGTGGCTTGCCTGTATCTGCTTAAGGTTATCATGTATGTAAATAAATTTCCTAACTTATTTCAATTGAATGCGAATGTCCATAATATAAACACGAGAGGGAAGGAAAAATTGTACCAGACAAGCCATAGATTGAAGCTGCTGGATAATGATCCCGTGAACATGGGAATTAAAGTATATAATAAATTGCCTGAAGAGTTAAGGAATGTTGGTGTTACAAGTTCTAGGAAGGAGTTTAAGGCTAGGATTAAGTCATTCCTTTTGGAACACAGCTTTTATACAGTAAGTGAATATTTTGAGACTTGTATTGTATAGGACTAGCTTAAGCTAACTAGTACCAGTACATATGTTGTGTGAACCCAAATATCTCAATTTTAATTTTAATCTAAATCTAATAACTGATATATTGTATCTACATTGAAACTGTTTTAATTGACCAATTGCACTCTTTTATCGAATTGAACTTTTGTAAATTTGCATCTGCATTGTCCATATAATACATTGTAAACTGTTTATTTGTACCAATTGTACTATTTTATCGAATAAAACTTTTGAAAATATTGTAAATACCATGTAAATAATACTTAACAATTGCTTACTTACAGATCTTCCTCATTGACAACTTCAAATACTCGCGTCTATATGACGTGCATATGAGTGAACACTGTAGAGGGCTTACTTAAATAAATAAAATAAATAAATAGACATAACATTTGGTGAGATTGATGGAGGAAATTCAATTTTTTTTTAAATTATTAGCATGAGAAAGACATGGGCACTGACAAACTTTACTGTTGTGTGCCCTGAACCCCACTAACTAACATGAGAAAGACTTTTCATTTATACAATTTCTGATAAATAAAAATATAACTTCTAGGCATTAAAAACTTCATTTGTTACTTAGCGCCTATATTAGGTTAATCTGATGTGATATTACAATAACATTACCAGAAAAAAAAGGTTTGTATTTTTTATCAAAGTTCTGCGCTGAGTTTCGTATGTCACAGCCCATTGTTCTTTGTTCTTACGAGCAAATCAACAACATAAGAAAGTTTTGTGCAATGAAAAATGTTGTGTTTTATGTTTTACAAGAGTTGTTGTCCATGTTTCCAGAGTTCGTCGAGTTTTGTGCGCCATAGAGTGTCGTACCCGCCTATTGCCCGCAACCGCTCTCACAGAGCGACATTAGACACAGAGCGAGAAGATTGTATTAACCCCACTATCCTATCAACGTAAGCAGTAATAGTATTTTTTTATTTTATTTTTATTTATTTATTTATTTATTTAACGTCTATCCTATTCAGTTATAAAAACTGATTTACAAAGGAGGACAACTAAATAAATCTAATTACATAGATGCAGAAACAACAATAAATTACATTTTCGTAAATATTTGAAATAGTAGCATTACAACAACAATGCATTTAACACAAGAATTTTGGTAACAAATTGAATGATATTATATGCATTTAATGAATGAATCAAAATATAAAAAAGGGTGGAGAATGAAAAGAAAAGAAAAGAAAAGAAAAGAAAAGAAAAGAAAAGAAAATAAAAGAAAAAAAATAAAAAATAAAAAATAAAACAGAAAAACGAAAAGAAAAAAACTGATTTATTAGACGATCCCATCAAACGAATATGAGGTTTGCCAAAAATCAGGAACAGCAAATCAGGGAGTATAATCAAACTTTCGCGGAAGAAACCACCGAACGCGAAATCTTTATTCTTGGGTTCAATCTTCATTTTTGTGTTCAAATCTTGACTCATATATATAATTATATCAGATATATAATTATTTAAAAAATTTCATGTCAAACTGATCACAGCAATGATACAGGACACCTAAATCAAGTTGCAAGCTCCATCAGTGGGCGGCAACCAGACAATCTAGGCAGAAAAATATAGTTGAAAATACATTGTTTATATCATAATCAAAGCAATAATGAACAAACAAAGAGAAAAGCAAAATCAATTATAAGAGCTTATGAAGGTAAATTAACATTACACAAACACACAGACAATAACCTACAAATAAATAGTAAAAATCAATTTTTTGCTCTTTGATTCATTATCATTGCTTCAATTTTACTTTTAAATTGTACAATTCCTAGATCAGTAAACTGGCTTCTAATATCATAAGAAATTGAATTCCAATAGGATACGCCTCTGTACATAAATGACTTTCTAAATGCTTCAGAATTTAATCTAGGAACTTCCAATGAGTTTATTAAAGTAGAATTTCTATCACGATCAACAATTTTAAAATATTGGGTAGAATACCTAAAAACATACCTTTCAATACTTTGTATGTATTTACCAGCACGCTATACTTCATCCTCTCCTCAATCGTGAAACAATCAGACTGCAAATCTTGGTTCAAGGGAAATGAATCAAACAGATGGTCAATTCTCTTCTGGAGTACAACATACTCAGTAGAAGGTCTAACTGCCCAAACCACTAAGCAATAATCAATAACAGTGTGAATATAAGAATCTACAAGTAACCTCAACATTCCAATTGCTGATGATACTTTATTACACACATATTCATAATGTTTCTTAAAATTTAAATTACAATCCAAGAAAACTCCAAGATATTTAAATTCATACACTCTAGAAATTAACTTACCATTACAATTTAACGTCAAATGAATATTATTCATGCTTCTATCATTAGCATTATCCTTGATCCTCCCCTAGCTCTGTAATTCTATCAAAGATTAGTATTCTATGTTCCAATTTAACACTTACATCAACTGGCTGCATGGACTAAGTATCCGAAGCCAATACTCAGATAAAGAAGAAGAAGAAGCCATTCAGGCAAGGCTGGCAGCCTTGAGCGAGGGGCTTGCTCGCTCCTGCCGACCGGACGATGCGCCAGCCCCAGTAGTGGTGGGCCCTCGTACGGCGTCCCCGCACTCAGGGGCTCGTAGCGCCAGCTCGGTCCGGACCGTCCTTACTTCCGGTCCGGCTAGAACCTCCGAGGGCCCTTCTCCAGACCGCAAAATTTGTGACACCCCCGTATATTTTCCGCATTCATCCGTTTCCGGCGACCGAAAGACAGAAGATTTTGAAGAACAGCTTGGTGGGTTGCACCGAAACACACATTGGACAGAACGAAGCAAGGACACAACAGCAAAGACTTTCGAAAACAACACATTCCACTGTAAAACCAGCCATTTTCTTACACATTTAACAATAACAGACAGTGGAGAGCTGCCTCGCTGCGAGTCCAGGTGCAGTCAAAAGGTGAGGGGCGGTGAGGTAATATATATGCTGCTCGAAAAGTGCGTTAGTTTTTTTAAATTGCATTCATGAGAGCAGCACATTAGATCCATGAGTAGTAATACATTTGTTGGTGGCAATGTGCTTGTTGTTGTGCATGTTTGTGTGCTTGTCGACAAATACGGTTAACAAATTATGGAAAGTAAGCTACTACCCAGACCCTATTTAGTCACACGAACTAATATTTGCGTAATACGATCGGCACAGCAATAGAAATCATAAAAATTTTCACGTAGAGATCGTAGACATTTAGTCCCCACCAACAAGTTAATGTTATGCAAAACAAGATGGTCAGAAAAATATAAAGCATCCGAATATATCTAAGTCTTAGAAATGGTACTCCAAGGCCTTGAATCACTGACCGCCACGCTCATAGTCAAGGTAGGCAGACTGCTGCATCTACATTCTTATCCGCATTGTTTATTATTAAACCGAAATATTCAGCCATGCATGACCCAGTAGCCAACAACCTGAAAGGGGTCGACGTTGATCTAATGGCGGCCCAGAAACGCATTTCAGGATTAAAATAACAATTAAAATTAATTGCTCCAAGCTAGATGAGTATTTCAAAAGTATAATGAAACAGATTGAAAGCGCTGCAACATCTTTAGATGTACTAATCAAAATGCCTAGATTATCTGGATCTCACCACGTTAATATCGCTACCATACCAAGAGTAGTAATCGTAATATTCAAAATATGTTAACAGAGCCCAGGACTTTTGAGGACTTCTTCTCTCTCTCGAGGGCTGTGCGTGAGCTACTTGGCGACGTCTTTGCACTTGATCAACAACAACGCGTTGGTGAATTCAACTTCACTCTCGGGCGCATCGTCTGAGGTGGAGGAGACAACAGTTTGATTGGATATTGCTTTACGTCTCATATTTATGCAACTTGGCTAATCGGTTTCACCTTCAGATGCACCAAGTGTTTCAGATCAACTCCGAGATCAGGAAGCTTCACTGACAAGCACCACAGAATAGGGAGTGAACAAAACCATCCAGTCTGGACAGAACAGACATTCTCCTGAAACCAACACATTGAACAGAACGAGGCTCTCATCCCACACTTAACTGAACCTGACACTTTCTGAACATCAATCCCTCAAGCTGTACAGACAGAACAGACTGAGACCAACACTAACATAACAAACACTTCCCTGACAAGCAGGACAGAATAAAGAGCAAACAAACCTCCCAGCCTGGACAGAACAGACAATCTCCCGATATTCACAAATATTAAAGAGATGCGAGAATGTAACAGCAAAGGCTTGGTTAAACAACACATTCAGCAGAGACAGAAGCTAACTCAGTGTACTGTGGAGGCTCGACACGAACAGACCGTAGAGCGGAGACAAAACAGTCAACACGTCCGCCAGCGACAAGAACGACAGACCGACTGCGAGTGCGTGGCGAGGCTGCTGTGAATGAGTGAAGATGTTAGTCAAAAGGTGCGGGGCGGCAAGGTCATATCGATGCTGTACGTAAAGTGCATTGCAACTTCTAAATTGTGTTGATGGCAATAGCACATGAACTCTGAGAGGTGTAATTTATTTGGTTGTGAGTGATATTTCTATATATGCATTGAGGTTTATCGAGACGATACTGGAGTGTCGCAGAAATTGCCATATCTATGGATTTAATGTTATTATACACTGTAAAACGGAGCAACGAGAATCGCCATTCCCTTTAACTTCACAAAGCTGGCTCAAAGGCCAAGAAGGTTGCCATAGGGGACAAATTGGCTATGTGCCTTCCCCCAAACTTAAACACATATGTCGACCACAAGGCGTGGCTTTCTTCAGGCTGATGAAAGAAGCCTGGTCGAGTTATCAGTGCCCATAAGATTTTTTTTGTTTGACATATTTAAAATGTTAGCTAAATTACGTGAAACTAGCTGTACATAGTGCAAGAAAATAAGAATATTTTCATGTGTTTTGGAATCTTCAGATAAAATTTTATTGAGAAGATTTTAATTTAACCCTTTCCTTTATTGTTGTACTTAAGTATTTTAAACTACACCACACACATCACAAAGGTCTTCACCTCTTGGAAGATATTCAAGGATAAGATATGTGTGACCGATTCTCAGACGTGACAAACAAGTTTTTCAATCTACTAGAAGAGGGGCGAAAAGATCCGTGCGACCGAAAATATTCCGATTTTTGAGTTAAGGAAGAAATACCACAATCCACAATAGATAGCAGCCCAAACCCAGAACACTACTCATAGCTCCTACAAACCATAACCCAACTCAAGAACACAATAGATAGCCTTCAACAACAGATATCGGTTTGTTGTAGAAGATACCCCAGATACTAAAATTTGTAATAAAAAAACGGCTGCCAAGCTCTCATTCAAAAGTCTTTGGTAAGTTTAAGTTTTTTTTACAAATTTTTGTATTTGGGGAGATATCACATCTTTTTGATGTTTGTTTCATATCAAGGCGTGAAATACTTGTAAATGAAAATTCAAAGAAAGAGGGAAATTTCAAAATGAAATTTAATCTAAATTGCTCGGATGTACGGCTTAGACGGATTTTTTGGATTGGATATTGCTTTACGTCTCATATTTATGCAACTTGGCTAATCGAGACGAAGGGAGGGACGTAAGGGATGACGCGGGGGGACAAGGGGTGGACAGGCCTGTGCTGGTCAGAACCAGCCACAAGCATATGGGGAGGGCAGGGGTTCCCCCACGTCGTGGTCGTCGCCATCTGTGTCATCATCCGTCCGTGTTGTCTTTGTCGTCGCCGTCGGGGAGGTAGTCAAAGGGAAGGGGTTCCCGACGACGACCCAGACGGAGTTTGATTCACTTTCTAAATTTTTGTAAGAATTAAATTGGTGGCTGCATAGCTCAGTTGGTGAGAGCAACGCCGTGGATACTTGAGAAAGTGGCGAGCATCGCACCCACGGAAATGGACGGGATCAACAAAAGAGATCTTATTCGGCTCATGCACAGTGTAGGCGATTGGTTGCATTAACACAGTATCACAAACGGAGAATTGCATCATACTCATTTCGCAAGGTTTGCAAGAAGAGTGCCGACATCAACAAAAAGTACAAGAAGTTGAATACAAGGATGCCTGCGTTTGAGAGGCTCGATTAACGACAAGGTTGCATTTTTGGCGAGAAAAATCAATCTTCAAATCAGCAGCAGCTAGTCAATTGGAGGCCGAAAGAATAAGTCAAATGGTGCCTATTTCAGCGGTCCAAAAGTTTAAAAGGCTTTAAGAAGAACCTGGGTACATTGAACACAAAAGCTCAGGTAGCTCTGTCACAGGCAAATGAGTGCATCCTTGAAAACGGAATCATCAAAGCATTGTGTGGCCCATCAATGCACAACATCCACTCAGAACGACATAACGGCATTCGAGAGCGACAAGACTGACACGATTCAGATTAATGAAGCCAGGGAGGCGATGAACATATTTGTTGACATTATGTGTCAAGAATACAGTTAAGTGGCAGTGCAAGAAGTCAATATGCATCTCGAACACACCCATGATCGAAAAGAACATGAAGGCGATTCTGCACAAGCTGGCATCATTTACTCCAGCACAGGCAGCTCCATTCATCGCTAACCTAGACGTTTGCACCAAAGGTAAACAAACTTCTTGGGGCGGAAAAAGAGGTCATGCAAGACTCATGCAAGAGCAGCAACAGAAGCTCACTCTGTGTACTGTGGAGGCCCAATGAGACCAGAACGAAGAGCGTGTACAAAACACGTCTGCCTGAGACAAGAACAACAACCCGACTGCGAGTGCGAGGTGAGGCTCTCCGCTGTGTGCTTGCAGGAAGAAGTCAAAAATTGCGGGGCGGCGAGGTCATATCGAAGCTGCACGCAAGGTGCATTGATGGTTTTTAAATCATGTTGATGACAGTGGCGCATGTGCTTTAAGGTGTGTAATTAATTTGTTTTGAGTAATATATGAAGATATGTAGTGAGGCTCATCGTGACGACACTATATTGTCGGCAATATCACATTTTCAGGGATTTTCATTTTACTATGGACTAACTGTAACATGGTGCATTTCACTTCAAAAGCAATACTTGCAAATAGATACAATGGCCATGCAATCGATCACCAGTTGGCATTGCCTTGTCTGCATTGCTGTATGAATATGTTCATAAGTCAGCCATTTTTATTGAGACGCAACTTCTTTCAAAATGTCACAGATAGGTAACAATGCCACATGAGCTCTTAAAGGTGTTAATTTATTGTGATCGAGGGATATTTGTATGTGTAGCATAGATTATCGACGCGATATAATATAACCGCGATTATGCGTTAAGCATTGGTTTGACTATTTTTGTGGATGAATCATCTATAGGCTAACACAGAGCATTTCATGTCCAACACATTTGTTTCAAGACCAGAGACGAAGAGAGAACAACATGGGAAGGCTGGTTGTTATCCCACACAGAATAGAACCTAACACTTGCAGAACATCAACCCCTCTGGCTTTACAGAGCACAGCACTGAGACAACGAACGCAGAATAAGAGAGAACCAAACACTTCCATGGCCTGTACTATAGGGGGAAAACAAACTGTATGACTCGTATGCCCATGGGACATGCCTTGTCTCCATACTTAATGCAAAGAGTAGCTACCACAGTATTAAATTCCCTAGCAGTGGAACTGAACATCTGTACAATCGGCTTTTTAGATGATTGGACCCAGAGCGCCTACACAGAGCAGTATGACTAATAACACGAAAGGGCTTTACAATCAACTCGAAACCGCTAGTTCGCGCTAGTTGTACTACCTTACCGACTACTGCAGCGGCCACCGTAGACACCACCAACATGTTTATAGGCGACCTACTCTCACAGTGCGGTGTGGCAAGTCATACCCAAGCAGTAACGGATGTCACTGGTTTGACAGTCAAATGTGGCAACTTGTACTTAAATGGCAAACTGGTTGAGACTGTAAGTAAAGTGACAGCAAGGCCATAGCTGAAACCCTGTCAGTGTGTAATGAGGGTGACAATAATGCAGTAGGGGATGTGAAAACACTCCGGAGTCTCATCGAAAAGTTGTTTTTTTGATTGGATATTAAATAAATAAATTTTTAATTTTATTTAGAGTCTCCCACTCAGTTATATAACTGATTTTCAGTGGGGGACTTTAAATCAAAGCGACCTAGCCAACCCTGCAGGCCCCGACGCAATCGACGAGTGAGCGATAACCAACCAAAGATCGATATTTTTAATAGGAAATATAGCAATCAGTGGTATGGACAGTGCGAACACCCGCGAATCAACGCCAGAATCAACAAGGCCGATTCAGAACAACTCTGAAATTTATTATTTGCTTCGTTGCTAGGACGGCTCCAAAGTCACCGTTTACAAACTCCTAAGACAAGAACTGATGGACTTAAGTCCAAATCAGAAGTTAAAAAACTTCTGACTTTAGCGGGAATCGAACCCTGGACCTTCTGCATTTACGTCTCATATTAATGCAACTTGGCTAATCGAGACGAAGGGAGGGACGTAAGGGATGACGCGGGGGGACAAGGGGTGGACAGGCCTGTGCTGGTCAGAACCAGCCACAAGCATATGGGGAGGGCAGTGGTTCCCCCACGTCGTGGTCGTCTCTGTCTGTGTCATCATCCGTCCGTGTTGTCATGTCGTCGCCGTCGGGGAGGTAGTCAAAGGGAAGGGGAAAGTTCCCCGACGACGACCCAGAGCTCGCCATTAGTTTCAGGGAGAAAAACTCCCTTAATCACGGGCCAAACCACGAGAAGGTTGCGAGTTGGAATTTGATGGCCCTTTTACAGGATAATAACATTAAATCCATGAATGAGACAATATCTGTGACATTCAAGTATCGTCACGATAAACCTCACGACATATATATATATGCACACATTGTATTTTCGGGTAGTCCGTGTGGTTTTTATTTTTATTTATTCCAACGTTTCGGGTAGTTCTCCCTGCCCATCTTCAAGGAAAAAAAAAAAAAAAACAATATAAAAAACAAACAAAACCGTACTTCATAACAAACACTGCAACTAGATACATAGACAAAAACTAAAAAGCTTAGAAAACATAGGTAGGGCCTACTCATGACAAAATTATACAACCGTGTGAAGCCATCAACATTATCCTATTACTGTTTAGATGACCTCAGCGTCCGAGTAGAGGCTCAAGGGGTCCTTGTTGAGTCTTCCTTCTCTTGTCAGCTCTGGAGGAGGACGGGACTGCAGACATTTCCATAGGGAGAGCTTTTGGTTGAACATTACAGCCTTGCAAAACATGTTTCCATGTGGCTGGAAGTCTTTTGGCATCATCCCGTGTGTTCATGTTGTTTTTCCCCGCTTATCCATCTCCACCGCCTCTCTTACGATACGGGCACCTCTAAGCTATTTAGTTTCGGGTTTTAGTTTCGGGTTTGAAGTTGAAGTTGAAGTTGTGTTTGATTGTTTGATTGCGTTGCTGATGTTTTGTTTTTATTGTTTTATACCAACTCTTCTTGAAAATGGAAGCCTAGTCTTCTGAAACGTTGAACGTGATTGGTTGGAAAGCTATTTAACTGATAGGAAGCAAATAACTAAATTCCAAAATGAAGTTCAGGGGAATTATTATGTGAGCATGGTGTCCCTCAGGCTCTGTGTTGGGGCCGTTATTGTTCATTATCTATGTAAATGATATATTCAGTATTAATGATGATAAAAACATTTTTATAAACTTGTTTGCAGACGACTCGCTGTTATCATGTTCAGGGCTTAGTGTTCAAGAGATTTGTGATGCAATGAATAGAGTTTTAGTTAAATTATCTGAATGGCTTAAGCTTAATAAATGAAGTTAAATCTAAGTAAAACTAAATGTAGTTGTTAACCTCATCAATGAAAAGCAGAGACAAAGTGATGGAGAGTTGTAATGAAAACTTGATTAGTATTGATGGTGAAAATATACATTTTGTTAGTGAAATAAAATATTTGGGTATAATTATTGATCAGTACTTAAAACTAGACAAGCATGTTGAATATTTAGGGAAAAATTGGAAGAAAATTGGATTTCTAGGGAGAATTGGTAATAACCTTTCTGCGAGAACTAGAAAACTAGTTTTTAATGCAATAGAAAATGCCACATTTTAACTATTGTAAATACATTGTTGTGGGTATCCCTCTTCAAGATTTAGCTATGCTACAAAAGGGATGCAAAATAAAGGGATGCGAATATTACTTAAATGTGACAAATACACTCCAGTGGAGAGTCATGTTGGCCAATAGATATGTTATCAGTTAATCAACTAATTCTTTTTAATGTATTAATATTTGTTCACAAGTTAACCAAGGTATGTTACCTGGTTATTTTAGTAAGAATATTAATATGTGTCAGACTCTGTTTAAGTATAATATGAGAAATTGTAATGAATAGAGGTTAGGAGGGCAATAGTGTAGGACACAGAACAGTGTTTTCTATAGTGGAGTTAGGGTCTACAATGGGCTTAGTAAAAGTCTCAAGGAGGGAGGTGTGTGTGCATGGGTTTTTTAAAACCCAATGAGGGAATATGTACTTAAAGAGATTTGGTAGATTATCCTTGCCTGTATGTGTTCACTTTTATCGTGTTGTTATACCTGCTGGTTGTATATTTTATCTTGTATCATAACAATGTACATTGTATGTAATAGCAGTTGTATTGCTAAATAAATCAATATACTTACTTACTTACTTACTAAAGTAAAAACTAGACTAATTTTTTTATGATTTTTAATGTTATTGCTGGGTTTACGTGTAACAGCACACATGAAACAATGTAATAAACCAGTAGGCCTAGTTATAGTTCCATAGGGTGGTGGGGATCAGGGTAGAAGTCGATTTTTTACGTTTCAAACCTTTAATTTTTCGGGTTATGTTGGCCTAGGCCTTATCACATGTTTTCTATTCCAGGATTCAAGAAAATCGTCTTTATAGGTAGGCCAAATGAACATCCAAGATATTACTAAATTTATGAGAGTTGAGTCAGAAAATGAGTTTTTTGGGGATTCTGACGAGTATGAATTGGATGGCAGCTTGACAGGTAGGCTAATGCTAATGAATCAGCAAGCTCTAGGCAAGCTCATCAGAAATTGAGGATGAAGATGTTGATGACCAGTCCGATGAGCCCCGATCAACCCCAACAGCCTACAAACGTTTTGGGAAAAGGTAGAGCTAGGGGTAGGCCTAGAGGTAGGGGTCTGCTGAGGAAGGACCGGGTCCACCTGTGAAACGGCAAGCCACGGTGACGGCTTCAGTGGAGCTGCGACTCTATGGAAATCTGCATTTTCCTATAAGAAACCGTGCAAAATCTCCAGATGTCATGACGCGCATGAAAGAAGAGAACGGGGGGTACCAGTGTGCAGATGCAAGATCCACTCTGCCCAGAGTGTTTCCGTAACTTCCATGCGCGTTAAGAAATGGAAAATGTTCATCAAAATGCATGACAATTACTCATATTAATAATTTGTGATCTCTAATAAAACAAGTAAACTTACTTTTTTATTTTAAAATTGTAATTTATGCTCTGAAATATAAATTTAAAAATATAAATCAATTTAATATTTTATAATTTTAAAAATTTTAAAACCTTTAAACTACACTGTACACATTTGTGGCCTTCATTTTTTGGGATGAAAATTGGTTGTGTGGACAAAAGCAGAAAACTTTGGGTTTTGGAAGTAGTTCAAAAAACATCCTTGAATTCTGTGCAGATATGCGACAGATTGTTATCGTGTGCTTCTGACAGTAAAATAGCGACTTAGTATGAACAAGGAAGTCAAAGACATTTCCCATGTGATAAAATTTTGGTTTAGCACACTATTTCAGAGATAATTGTCACAGGTTTGAAGCGTGTTGAAGATTTTGTAGTATGTTTCGACGAATCTCTGAATAAAGTTGTGCAGAGAGGCCAAATAGACATTGTAAGATTTTGGGACGAAAAGAGCTTCAGCACAGACATTCTAAATAAGTTCAATGAAGGTCTTCCTTCAGGTCTTCCTTCAATGAACCGTCATCGAACATCAGGGAGTCTAATCATCAGCGATCGGCAGGGGAACCACTCGCTACCAATCACCAGAGCGTACATACCTCAGGGTACCAAGACTTTGCTGTCAGTAATGGATTGTTCTGTCGATAATATTTACATAACTACGTAGCGTCAGTGTCGAAGTATTAGTATTAGTAGTTTTAGGCCGCTTCAACGGCAAAGATTATTCGCGCCTCCAAGATATTTAGTTAACTATGTATGAATGTAAAATACGGTTAATAAGGTTAAATGTGTTTTTCATATCATTGTCATAAAAAGAATTGCCAAGGTCGATTTCGTTATTATTGGATATTGCTTTAACGTCTCATATTATGCAACTTGGCTAATCGAGACGAAGGGAGGGACGTAAGGGATGACGCGGGGGACAAGGGGTGGACAGGCCTGTGCTGGTCAGAACCAGCCACAAGCATATGGGGAGGGAAGGGTTTCCCCACGTCGTGGTCGACTCAGTCTGTGTCATCATCCGTCCGTGTTGTCTTTGTCGTCGCCGTCGGGGAGGTAGTCAAAGGGAAGGGGTTCCCCGACGACGACGCTTTAAAATAGTATACTTAATAAACAAGTCGCGCAAGCGCGGCTTGAAGCCGCTACGCGGAGGGCGTGGAAAACCTCGTACTCGGAATACCTCGTAGTTTGAAAACCTCGTTGACGCGACAAAATCGCGAATCGGTCCGCGTACGGCCGCGATACGATAGTTTTCGGGTGACGTTTGTCGTTTATCCGAAGACCTGTGACAAATTTGTTTTCCGGGACACTTTCAGTACGCCGCCGGACGCTGTCCGCCGCCTCTAAGTACGGTGCAAAATGATTTTCGAAATTGATAATTTTTACGCCTTTTGTGTAAAATGTGGGAGAAATGTCTTCCTGGGACAATTCCGAGACAAATATTTTAGGGTAAGTCTAAAATCTTCGCCTCGTCCGCGCAAAATCCGCAAAGCCCAAAGATGGACAGGACCAGACATACTGCACATTTTTCATTAATCCTGGACAAAAGTTTTTCCGTGACACTTGTCCGGGTTATCAAAATATGCCCTCGTCCGTCCGGTACCGTAGAGCCTCGAGATGTACCTGATCGTACTGAAAATTGTGGAAGATATAATACAAAAGAAAACGTTTACCCAAACAAAATGACCAACTACTATTTTGAGACATTAAAAAAATTTTTTGGCAACGTTGAAATGAAGGTTTTTCGGGGAATGCGGCCCCCTGACGTAATCGGAAGGAAAAATTAAAATTAAAAAATTTTAAAAATGCCCCAAAAAGGGTGAGGGAATGCCCTGAGCACTGTTTTGACTTTAAAAATTACCCGTCTAATAAACCACTGCTTCGCTTGACCATTACAGTTCTATAGAGCCCGAGATGAACCCGATCGGACGAAAATTGCCCAAGCTATAAAAGAATCAATGTTTTATTGGATTTTCCAAAAAAAATGACCAACCACTTAAAAAGAAACGAAACTAAATTAGTGTTAGGGCCGAAACCCTCTGATGCGGGCCCACTGGCGCCATTGGAATCGCCTAAAAAATTTAAAATTGCTTGAAGATATCAATGAAATGTCTTAAATTTTATATTTCCAAAACACCCCCCCCCCCCCCCACACAAAAAAAAAACAGTGTCAGGGGGCATCTAGTCAAAACACAAAACAGCCCACAAAAATTCGGATTCGTACTGGAAAATTTAATAAATTTCACTGAATAATAATAAGGGTTTATTCTTATTAAAACTCGACTTCCCCCCCCCCCCCATCACTCCTCGCCACTTTCCCCCTCGATTCCCTCGTGTTGTTCGTTGACTTGACTTGCCCCCCCCCCCCCAAAGCCCACCACTGCCCAACCGTAAAGGAAGTCGCAAAGTATGAAACTTAATTTTTTAGTGGAAGTATTAAATTTGTCGTCTCGATACTTTGGTTGCACCTAGGCGGTAAAAAACCACTATTGGTGGAAGTCTATGCTGTCTCGATGCACTAAGGCTGTCTAAACGCTTCTATGCATGATGTTATCGATGTGCATGTGCATAGCTGGAGTTTTATATGGACATTCGTTACTGGATTAAAAAAATAGTTTCCCAATCAGAGCCCCCCAACTTCAACCAGACTCAATGCCTGACTTATTACATCACTTCATAGCTAAAAATAGATTTCTTTAATGTAGGCCAAAGTGTTTGTATCTACTGTAGGGAGCCTCTTCAAGCTTACGAACGCACTTTATTAATATGTTGTGATCAGATAAATTAGCGTAAAAAATTCATGACGAGAGTATTCAAAATTTTAATGTGCGTTTTTTGCGCCCAGGATCTGGAAACGAAGGTTTGAGATGTTTTTGGGCGTAATCGCAAACCTTAGACGTATTTTATAAGTCAACAAAGGAAATCGAATCGTTGAAGGCAATCCGTTAAATGACGTTTTTCATTTGCATGCATACGAAAAAATGACGTTTTTTTATCGGCCTTGGGTTTTACAAACCACGTTGAGTGCCGTTTTGGCGTCAGGACATCGAAATAGGAGTCAAAGTAATTTTTTTTAGAAATTTTTGGGATTTGTTAGAAATTAATGAGACCAACATGTAGGGACATAAAAGTCGAAATAGGGCCCGTTTTAGGTCATTCAAAAAAAGCAGTGTAAAGAATGTTGATTTTTCTATGAAAAAACCGGACACGCATTGCAATCTTGTCTCCCCCCCCCTGTCTCCCCTTCAAAACGTAGCCAAATACGTGTTTTGTTTGGATGAAAATTTTTCCGTAAAGATCGGATACAGTTTTTTTTACAATTCTAGAAATTTACAAAAAATATTTACCGTGCTTTTGTGACCTTGAATGCAAAATTTAACTATAAAAAAGTGGTCCGGACCGAACTCGAAGGCTTCCACCTAACCGGGTTCGAACACAGGTTCTCAAACCAATTTTATTTACATTTCTTTATTCTTCCGCAACATTAACGAGCCTTTGTCGTTCCAAATCGAACCGAGGAAAACCAAAATTTTAAAAATTTTAAAGTTGCAAATGCAAAATGTTAAAAAATTTCCAAACTTGCAATTTTCCCTCGCAATCCGGAAAGAAATATCAGGGCATTTGGTTTTAACCCGTTTGCTATTTCATTGGCTTTCGGAATTGTCAAACCTCGGGGCTCTACCGCGCATCTCAAAATTTCAAAAAAATGGAAATGGAAAATCCAAAACAATGTCCGAAAAAAAAAAAAACGGGACACATTTTGCCGTTTTGGACCCCCCGCGTTAACTCCGCAAGGGCACTTTACACACGCCGTAAGTGAATTTTAAAATTGAGGATTTTTAAACATTTTTTATTTAAACAGCAAAAATTTTAAATTTTTTCGAAATTACGCGCATTTCAAAATGTTCATCATTGCCCGGCCAAAGTAATGGAACGGTCCTAAAACCCTTGACGGTGCCTGTACCCCGAAAGATTTCGAACGCGACGGTGTCGTCGGTGTTCGGATGCAAAGCCTACTTTGGGCGCGGCAACCGTGAGAAAACAAAAATATGATTTTTTGAAGCCAAACGGACACGCACGACTATTTGGTCGGTCCATAACGTGTTTTACAAAAGCTACAAAATGGGTCATGTTTGGTATCACGATTACGCAAAGGTCCATCTAGGTCGGATAGCCATCCGTAATTTTAGAAAAAAATTTTGTACCATACTTTTTACGATTTTAAATGAAAAATCAAACGGTAAAAAAGTGTCCAGAATCGTATTCGAAGGCAGCTACTGATCCGGGGTTCGAACCAAGGTTCTCAAAACTAATTTTATTAAAATACCTTCATCATTCTCTACATAATGTGCCTCGGTTAGCGAAAATCAAACCAAGGGAAGGCGATTTTTTAATTTTTAAAATTTCACTGTAAAATTTTCAAAATTGTCCAAATTTGGGATTTTTTTTTGGCATTTGAAAAAGAAAAGTGGGGACAATTTTTTTAAAAACTTGTTACCCAATGCATTGGCTTTTGTAATTGGCAAACTTTGGGGGTCTACCGTAAACCCAAAAATTTCCAAAAATTTGGAACCGGAAAATCCAAACAATGTCCCTAAAAAGAGAACGAAATTTTTTTCAAAAATGTGCTCCAATGGGCCGGAGGTTTATTATTGTGTACACGTTGGAAAAAAAAAACGACTTTTTGGGAATGCTCCAAGTAATATATCCGTTTTTTCTAAAATTTCCCTGCTTCAAAATTTGAAATGTTTTTCGTTCGTCCGCAAAGTATGGGAGTTGGTCCGGAACCCTTCACGTTACTCGTACCGTTAGTCATTTCGAACACGTCGGTACCGTCGACGTTTTTGGGGGCAAAGCGTACTTTGGGGCGGCAACCGCGAGTACAAAAATGCCAAAAAACGGTGTTTTTCGCGATTTCGACTTTTTGACCCGGAAGCAATTTTTTCGGGTCGGGGGTATTTTTTTTTTGGAAAATTCGATCCTTTCTCGCGGAGGAGCGTCCAAAATGTAAAGCGTTTTATCCGCTTCCTCGGCGGCGAAAACGTTCTCGCGTGGCAAAATCGGTTTCCGCCCCCAGTCCTAGAGTTAACAGACTATAGTTATATAGATACACACTGTTCCTACATTCCATCACTTACTTATAACGTGGTTTGTCTCTCTTCTTTTAATTGTTACAGTAATTCTTTTCAATACCTATATACTTGTTAATTTTAATTTCAATCATGTTTTATTCCAGTAGAAGAGAGAGTGCAGCAAAACATTTCCACTCCCAGTGGTAGTGGGACTTTAAGGCTTTTTTTTACGCCTGACCACCGGAGCAGACGCTGATCCGGAAACCATTCTGAATTATCAGGTAAACACAATATCAAAGGAATTTAGCTACATAAAAGTGGGAAAAAATAATACACATTTCACCTGTCCGAAACTAATAACAATTATTATTGCATCTACTTGACGGTCTCAATATGTTCATAAAAATTTAATTTGATTATTTCGTATTATGTTTTTTTGAAGTTTAAGACAGTATTGAGTGAAGTTAAATTAAAAAACAGAAAATGATTAAAAAATCAAAAGTGAATTACTACTTTGCATAGGTGCTACACACATGCCTACAGCCAGTGTAGTTTTACGAATATACCAATCCAAAGACGAGATTTATAAGTTAAATATATTATTAATTATGTATTAATATTATGATCATTTGCTGTTCTTGAATTCCATGAGTGTAATGAAAGTTATTGAACCATTTGTACATAAGGGATAACAGCATTTATATATTTTAATATCAATTATCTTATATTCAAATCTTATCAATTTCACCTTTATCCATCATCAAAAATAAACACTACCTATGTAAAAGCACCTTATAGCAAGGCTGCTTGCCACTTATCGGCACACACACACACACACACACCTAAATTAAAATATAAATATAATGTTTATATACATTATGAGGCTCATGTTATGGTGTTAAATTCATTACGCTCTTGATTTCAGATTTTAAAGAGACGATGCTGTACGAGATGGACAGCATCAAGTATGAAATAAAGAACCTCTTAAAAGAGGTAAAAATACTCCAAAGTTTATGTATTGGATCTCGAAACACTACTACCACAGGGCGTGTCGACACCTCACCAGAGGTGACACAGATAATGTCAGCATTCCCTGTGGGAATAGAAGATCCAGATGATCGGACGGCGGCATTATTTGAACTGGGTAGTACACTGAAGGATGGAGGGGAGACCCTCCAAACAAAAATCGTAAGTTCTACTTAATTATTATTGATCATATCCAAAACACACCCACACCCACCAGCATTCCATGAGTTTGCCACAGCAGGGTTACTTGCGTTCTGTCTTATACTTATCATAATAACCTCATCGTGGTCTACTCAAGTAAAAACTACATTGCACATAATATTAGTATTAAATATGTGTGTCTTTACACCCGCAACCCTCCAAAATTCTACTCGCTAGCTCGCAACTTGTGACTGACTTTTGATAGGTAGGTTGCGAGAAAACTTTGTTATATCTGAAAGTGCGGGGCCATATTGACCATTAATCATAGGATATGCAATTTTGCCTTTCCTCTTATTGTTTTTTATGACAAGATATACCATCAAATATAATGCATCACAAAAACTTTGTTTCGCCTGTGGCGAAATTGCCTGCAGCGGCATGGCTTCGCCCCTGACCCCAGCTACATCACGCACCCTCTTTGCGAGTAAACGATGCAAATGGACAACTAGTAGATTTGTGAAGGGTTGGCCTATAGTATCAGCATACACTTTAACCCAGGATATGATTCAAGAACACAACACTGGGATTCTTGCATTTTATTCTCATCTTCTTTTCACATGCCCAATTTTTGGTTGTTTTATCAAGCCATCGTGCGTTTTCTGGTTTTCCAGTAGATAGACATGGATCATTTTCCTCACCTGCTCATAGTTCATGTCAGGTGGCACAGAAAATTTTGTCTGTTAGATACATGTTATATATTTTTATTTTCAGGCTGAATCTCTCTTCTTGTTGTAGGCGGATCTTGCCCAAGAGAATCATTCGAGATATGCTGAAAGAATCATGTCCAATCCCTTCAGAGGCTATTTAGTGGCCAAGGAAAGAAGGGTAAAAAGAAGAGTTTTGCCTCTTTAACCATAGAAAAAGTTAAGTTAAGTAAGTATCTAATTCTGAATTGTATTTTTAAGAGATATTTATTTTGTATTTTAAATTGGGTATGGATTGTACGTGCATCGCTGTATATAATTATAATTCATCATGATGTCACATGTAGGCCTGCAAATATTTCTGCATATAATCCACAGTACCAGTATAGGTTTCAGTAAGAACAATGTTTGGTTAATATTTAATGACTCATACATGGCCAGTTAGTTGGTGATTGAATATCTTACAGTGTACCAATATGTTGCACAGGGACAAAATATAGGACATTCTTTAAAATGGTATTCATTATATTTTTAACATTTTTGGATGCCAAAGGATGCAGGATGCAAAGGATGCCAAAAAACATCAAGTTTTCAAAACCAACTACAAAAACAATAAAAAAAGCAAGCAAATATAGCTCAAGCGGAGACCATTTCCCAAAACATTGACTTTCTAGTTCCTTAAAAGTTCTTGTTAATATTGGTGGAAAAATTTCTTGCGAACTGTGTGTATGTATGTATGTATGTATGTATGTATGTATGTATGTATGTATGTATGTATGTATGTATGTATGTATGTATGTATGTATGTATGTATGTATGTATGTATGTATGTATGTATGTATGTACAGACCTGGGTAGTTACATAACGGAAGTAACGCGTTACTGTAACAAAATTACTTTTTTCAGAAAAGTGCCAGTAATGCCGTTACAAAATTTTTGATGTAACGGATAAGTAATTTTACTACTTTTTGTAGTAATTTGGTATAAGTAACGCGTTACATTTGCAGCGTTCACTGTCTTTCTGACAATCTTTGAAGATATGTTGTTATATTGCTATAATATAAACACACTGGGCCAGGGTAGTAAAATGTAAATAAGACCTTCGCCTGAGGAATTAAGTTACCCTGAAACTGAGGAAAAAGTTATTGATAAGCCTGTACAAAGATGCTAAGATCCATTTTCAAAATATGAAAGAAAATGTTACATATTAAATACCCTCTGATTCAGACAGAGGAACTTTTGCCCTTGGAGGTTGGTGAAGCCCACAGCCGGATACGCCCACAGACCCTCTGATTCCGACAGAGGAACTTTTGCCCTTGGAGGTTGGTGAAGCCCATCAGCCGGATACGCCCACAGACCCTCTGATTCCGACAGAGGAACTTTTGCCCTTGGCAAAAACATAAAGAGGCATTGCTAGCACGTTCCACATCTACAAAGATAAATGCGTTCTTTGTAAGAAAACAAAATATGGGAATATGGAAAGGGCACTTGCCGCAGAAGAAGGAACGTTTGCATTCCATACGGTAAAACATATTCACAGCTTTAGATCTATGGATTGCACGTCACAGATAGTAAAATAGTTGCATGCACAGAAGTTCACTTGTGGACAAACTAAAGGAAAAGCGATTATTGTAAATGTTTTAGCACCTTTTGCTGAAAAAACAAATTGCAAGTGAGTTCAAAACAGCGAAGTTAATTTCTATTATGGTAGATGCCTCCAATCATTAAGATCTGAAGATTGTTCCAATACTGGCAAGGTATTTTGTTCCTGAAGAGGGGGTGAAGATAAAAATTCTCGAGTTACCTACCTGCCTGGCGAAACATCGGAAATAATGACAGACCATATCATGAGAGTTTTAGAGAATGCCCAACTGACAGAAAAGCTGATATCTTTCTCTGCTAACAACAAACAAACACAAATTTTGGTGGAGCAAAACGAAGAGGTAAGAATAATATATTCGAAAATTTCGAAACGGTATCATTGGAATCGGTTGTGCGGCCCACACAAAGGGGTGCAGACGGCATGCGATTGTTTAAGAATTTGCCTAATGAGGAAACTAAAATTAAATTAAACGTGGATGGAATTGATATTACAGATCCAGTTGAAGTTCCCCAACTCATTTAATAAATATTTCAGCATTTTTGGAGATACCATTGTTGATAGGTCTGTAGATACTACTGAAGAATGTTTAGGCAAACTGAAACGCCGTGTTATGTTGAATACAACCAACTATAATGATATGGTTTTTAGACAGTACTCACAAATCAAAATTATAGAATCTACGCAGCTTAAAATCCACTAACTCAACAGGTTGGGACGACATCCCAAGTAAAATAGTTCAATCCATCGCTGTATTTATAGCTAAACCACTAGTGGATATATTCAATTTCGCCTTCATGGTTGGCATTTACCCAGATATGGCGAAATGGGCTGTTATTAAGCTACTATTCAAAAAAGGCAACAAAAAAGAAAAGGGTAACTATAGACCAATAGCTTTCTAACAATATTCTCAAAAATTTTAGAAAAGCTTTTCTTAAAACGTTTAACGAAATTTCTTGATACTTATCAAATTCTATGTGAGGACAACACGGGTTTAGGAAGAAATATTCAACCACTTCAGCAACCTTCAATATGGGTTCATAAAATCACCGAAGCTTTAGAAAATAAAAAAATAAGTAGCAGTGTTAATGGTGATTTGTCCAAAGCTTTCGATACATTGACCATAATATTTTAATTAAAAATTGAACTTTATGGTATCAATGGTATTCCCTCCAAAAAAAAAGTCATTTTATTAGTTGTAGGAAGCAAATGGTCAAGTTACAGAATTGTAAATCAAAAAAGATCTATCATGGGAAAAAAATACGTAATGGCTTTCCCCCAAGGGTCGATATTAGGGCCTATCATTTTCAGTTTGTACATAAATGATCTACCTGCAAATATAACCAGCAAACACAAGCGTGCGGGGAGACACCGGAAATTGGCCCGGGCACTCTGGGATCCGTGCGGGTACGGGCTGCGTCGGGTGCTCAGCTCAGGGCGTCGTGCGGGGCCCGGCCGGGCAAATTTTGGATATATATCGACCTTGCCCGTTAGCTCCCCGGCCGTAGCCTGTACAAGCCCGTGAATGTATTTCTTCGTTCCGCCCAGCCATTAACCGTACGGGACCCGGCCATGCATCCATTCCCTTGGCTGCCCGGGGCGTTCAACGGCCGTAGTCAGTACATGCCGTGAATGTATTTTTGTTCCCCCAGGCATTACCGGACGGGCCATGCAAGTAACTGTTCCATTAGCTGCCCTGCACACAAACCCAAGACACCAAAATGAATTATGTTCTTTTTTAACAACTCGTTGGTGTTTTCCTCTACAATCAATTTTTAGATGAGCGTAGCGAGTGAAGCGAAGATTCCTTTTCACTACATGGAGAAAAAAATCCGGAATTTTTAGTTTTTTGGGTTTTTTGTATTTTTGGCTGTTTGTTAACACGTTTCCCGGCTAAACCGATACTCCAATTGTAAGAAATTTTGTGGTGGCCTTTGAAATCTCTGAACTTAGACCCGCCACGTTTTTTAGCTCAATCGAAAAATTTTTTTCTCATGAAAATCGCAATTGTACGATTTTTTTCTATTTTGAAAATTTCTTCGACTTATAACACCTTCATGCTTTATTCGATTGAAATGATTCTTTTACTGAACCTTTATTTATGAATTGATATATTCGTGTGAAATTTGAGCACAATCAAAAATTATTTCTCATAATTATTTCAATTTGAGATTTTTTATTTTTATTTCTTCGACTTATAACACGTACATGCTTTTTCTGAATGTAAAAATTTTTTCAAAAGAACCTTAATTTATAAATTAATATATTCGTTTTGGGAAATTTGAACGTAATCGAATAATTATTGTTATGAAATCGCAAGTTTACGCTTTTTCGTTTTTTAAAAAATTACGCTCAACCAACAACGCTCCCGAAAAAGCGTTTGCGAAGTTTCCTGGTAATTAAACATGCTTACAATATAATAGCTTTTGGCCTGCTTTCATTTTTTCTTGTAATACAGTTTTTTTAAGAAAATGCAACATGTATACTATTACTTTTTACCAACTGAACAAAAGATATGAACATCTCTAATAAAGTCATATAATTTTGGTTGCATAAACCCCAAAAGAATAAGTACCGTTATCTTATGGACGTATCATTCAGCATCCGCATCGAACAGCATATATTTATTTATGCATATGTACCCGCCTCGGCTATATCAACTACAGGAACAAAATTCGAACATGCGCTTCCCAAAAAAGAAACGGCTTGGAATAGAATCATAATTTTGAGCACCCATTTAAAAAATAACTGTATACCATTTGTGTAAATATTTAACACTATTAAAACAAACCAAAATAGAAAAGGCGATACTGATGGGCCACAGAGCAAGCGCACAATTGGATGAGGTAGCGAGCGAAGCGAAGATTCCATTTCCCCTACACTGGAGAAAAAATCCGGAATGTTGTTTTCTTTTTTTCTGTTTTTTTTTTCTGACTGTTAGCACGATTCCGGCTAAAGATTCTCCAATTTCGATGAAATTTTCTGGAGACCTTCGAAATCTCTGAACTTAGAACTGCCACGTTTTTGAGTCAATCGAAAAATTATTCTTATGGGAAAATCGCAGTTTTACGATTTTTTTATATTTTTAAAATTTCCTCGACTTATAGCAAACCCACATACTTTATCCGATTGGAATGATTTTTTTCACAGAACCTTAATTTATGAATTATGTATTCGTGTGAAATAAGAGCGCAATCAGAAAATTATATCTCATGATAAAGAAATTTTACGACTTTTTATTTTTTTTAATTTCTTCGACTTATAACATCTATATGCTTTATCCGACTGTTATCATTTTTTACAGAAGCTTTTTTTTAAAGAATTAATATAATAGGCCCCCTAATTAGCGTAATTGAATAATTATTTCATATGAAAATCGCAATTTATGCTTTTTACGTTTTTAAACAATTACGCTCATCCAACAATGCGCCTGAAAAAGCGTTTGCGAAGCTTAGTTACTACAATTCAGTCGAGTGGATTTGCTGTTGTAAACTATAGGGGGTTATTCCCTCCAAGCATCAAGTTCTTCCGTGGCCCAATGGGTTAACGGCTTGGCTTACAGATGGAGAGGCGCGCTGCGGATCGAGTTCGAGACACTTACACTTGAAATTTTATAACAACTTGCAATTTATATGTGTTAAATATCCACCTACAGGCAATCGACTGGGTGTCACAGCTTGAGACAATATAGCTATATAAACTGATTTTTTATCAATCAAACTTTTTATTTTAGGTTTTACATTTAGCTCACAGATCGCGCTACGGATGTACGTTAGATATTGTCAATGGACGGGCATAGGCAGGGGGGACCGACCGGGGACCGTGCGGGCGTGGACAGGGTGCGAGTGTAGGTTAACGGCCGGGCACCGGCCGGGCATCAAGCGGTTTATAAACAACGGGGCACGCACGGGCCCTATGGCCGGGGCAGCGACTGGGAGCCCGAGCGGCCCCCCGTCAAGGCCGAGGGGGACACTCCGGGGCGGGACCCGTACGGGCAGCCACCCGGGGGCCCCGTACGAGCAGCCCGAGCGGGCCACCGGCGGTACATCACATTTGTGTTTGCTGGGAAAAATAGTGAATTTAGCATAGTTTACTATTTGCAGACGATACCAGTGTGGTTATTACAGGAAACGATGAGGCAAAATTTAAGAGCAAATATTAAATTAATTCTTAGCAAGTAAGAGGAATGGTTTGATCCCAATAAACTTAAATTAAACGGGGCAAAAACCAACCTAATGAGATTTCAAACGTAAGGAAAACTTAATGAAATAAAAATTAATTACAATCAGTGTACATTAAATACTGTAGAACACTGTCGTTTACTCGGGATTAATTTTTTGATTAAGATTTAAATTGGGAAGAACACATTAAATAAACTAGGCAAACGTTGAGATCATCATGTTATGCAACTTAAAGAACTGTCACATCAAGTGAGTTACCCTATCTGCAGAATAGCATTTTTTGCAAACGTACAATCTATTATACTATATGGTATATAAATTTTGACACCGCCTGTACAATGTTGGATACATTCTGGCCAACAAAGTACCTTGTTTAGAAAATAGTATTGTTGAGTTAGTTGATGTTTTTAAGAGTTGGAGTTGTGTTTTGAAATCTGTAGAAGAGAATAAGTAATTAGTTTTGTCTTAATAAAAGAATAGATGATTATCACGAACCGTGGGTGCATATTATTACTAGTATATACTGCGAGTCCGTGATAATTTGGACTGGGTCTACATTTGCTCAAGACATATTTAAATGTCAAAAAAAGGCTGTCAGAATTTTAGGTCGGAAAAGTTACAGATCATCTTGCAGAAAACTTTTTGTGCAGCTGAATATATTAACCGTACCTTACTTATACATTCTCGAAATTCTTACATTTGTCAAAGATAATCCATCTCATTTTACCCGAAACAGTTTTATACATAACCAGAATACAAGATTAACGTAATTTACCCAAAACCCCAACACAGACTAAACCTATCAAAAAAAGGACCCAGAAAAGGGGGTTTTTTCTTTTAAAAATTTTTAAAAAACTATTAAAGACCTCAACATAGGGACAAATTAAAAAAACGTTAAACAATTCTAATTTTTCATGGATTTTGTAGTATCAAAAATTTCAAATGGTAAAAGACCCCCTTGGAATATTGTTTTTTTTTAAAAATTTGGGGTTAAAAGTAAAGGGAAAAAAATAAAACGTGAGAAAAAATTTTTTGAAATTTATTGATTTAAAAATGGGGCCCTAAATAAGCCCGTGATAACTGGCGCCCACAAGAAAAGCCAAACCCCGCCCTGGAGGTAAGCTAGCCCCTCAGCTAGCAGATCAGATTTTGTGAAAAAACAGTTCATAGATAGGCCCTTTTTTAAAATACCTTTGGACTGGCCTATGCACGTGCGACGACTCGAAGCGGTCCTTAATTTTTTTTCTTGGTTTTTAAATTTAAATTTGGTCATCCAAAGGCCTTTTAATTCGACCCGGAACCACTAGTTGGGAACCTGTTACCCAAAAAGGGGGGTTTTACTCTCCCGCCCCAAAAACGAAACTCAAAGAGATCAGCTGGATTGCCAAAGGGCGGAAAAAAAAAGAAAAGTAAAACAAGGATGTCGCCCCCTTAACCCTTTGTCGGGGATGAGTTCTGGGATTTTCTGCTAGGGGCCATCCTTTAAATGGACAAAGGGGAAATTTGCTTGAAGAGCGAAACAGGCAATTGTAAAAGGGGAGAGAGACCCATAGGGAGGAAACCCCAAACCCCTCCAAAACCCCCCCCTTAGGCCTAGTTGCCCAACAAGATGACATCCTTAATATTTTGGTGCAAATGAAAAACCAATACAAAAACTAGAGGGACCGGGCAGCAACCCAGCTAGGGCCCCCATTGATTTCGAGACCACACCCCAAAAATTCCCCAGTAGGCCTTTCCCCAAATAGAGTCCCAGCGTCAGTACCCCTAGCCCCCCAAGACTTTCCACTAAAAGATCTTTGCATGGTAAATATCCACATTTATGGCCTGGGTTTTGAAGCCCCGGAGGATTTTTACTATTGCGGGGGAGGTATTTAAGACCGGAACCCTAAATTTGCTGGGTGGCTATTGCCACGGGCCATCCGGGGAGTGACCCCTTTGGGTGGCAAGGCCCCAAAATTTTCTAGGCGACGGGGAAATTTTTCGATCCGCGAATATCGTTTCAACGACCCGTCGCTTATGGAATCCCTGTACCGCGTCATGGAGAGAAACAGAAAAAAGGGGAATACAAATAGAAACGTTTTTTAAACAAAAGGTACGCTGCATCAACCCTATACAAGGACCGTCCGACTTCTCCCTAATAAGGACTACTATTGCGCTATTGACAGTGCATACGCCCTTTTACAGCACCGCTTCCTCAACAATCGAAAGTCACACTGAGCTATCAAATAGAGGGGATCTCGAATCTGGGACATCCCCGAAGGACACCGTCCCAGAGAAAGCAGGCCCTCACAAAAACACCTAAGCATGGACGTAAAACCGGGAAACCAACGACAACAGCTCACGGAGACAACGATGCAACAGCTCGAAAAACTCCCAAAAGAGACGTTGAAGTTCAATTGCCAAGGATTGGGGGCACTTCTCCCCCGATTGCGTCAAAACCCCCTACCCTCCGCACTCAAGAAAAAAGACTGCTCGTCAGGGAAAAGGAAAGGGGGGAGGGTCTTTGAGACACCTCCCCACGATTGGGTTTAAAACAAACAGTACTCGGGCATGGGACAATTTATACCCGGGGGAAAATTAATGAGATGTGTGATTGCAAAAATGCGAAAAAGGGTAGTTTAGATGAAAAAGAGAAAGGTCCGGGGAAAAACGCCGTGTTGGGAAAATGATCGAAAGGGAGCCAAAGAATAACTGAGAGACCCAAAAATTTAAAAGCATCAGTAGCATTTATATCAAACCCCAAATAGATACCCAGACCTCCGGCAAAACGAAAATAAGCATTTTCAGGCCCCCACTTCCAGGCTAAAATTTGGGCCCCTCAGGCTACTTAACTGTGTGGCGCTGACTTTGTGCAAAATTCGGCTGTCAAAAGACCAAAGAATAGAGATAAAAAGAGATACAGACTTGATAGACGAAGATGTTTGGACTTTTCTAAAATGAGGAATTTTAAACAGTGACGCAATATCAACAGAGATTAGAAAGATACGATGCGGGTTTAAAATATTGTGAACTTTTTGATGAAGAAGAGTTATTTCAAAGATAAAAAGACAGCTGTGATTTGTAGAGATACAGACTTATCAGGTGGAGATGATTTTGAACGTCTGATGAGGATGGTGTTTTTTAAAAGGAAAGAAGTAATTTCAAAGTGTTTCAGTAGAGATACAATTTGTTAAGTGAAGTATTACAGATGATTATAACCAATGCAGAAGAAGGAAACATGCATTTGACCAAATGGATTAATCCCACATTATGTACAAAAACGGGAAGGTATGGACACAAATTGATCGCAATTTTCCCAAAAGGGGTTTAAAAGAAATATCACCACCCAGATACATAAGATACACCGCGGACCTAGTCGTTTATTTCTGCTGACGACCGTCTCGTTTTGAACGGGAAGAATTTCCGAGCAAAAGCAGATCCCGAAGGGGCCGGAGCAGGTGTGTGCGTCAGCTATGGACAAGACACAAACGTCGACCACCGCCAAACAAGGGGCAGAGAACCGACAGAGACGAGAGGCTACATATGTAATTTAAATTTTTGTTTTCGAGTTATCAGTAATCTCTTGATCACCAAACTTAAGTTGTAGGGGGGGGGGGGGGGGAATGACACCGCCCGTACAAAGTTGGTCTTTGGGCCAACAAAAATACCCTTGTTTAGAAAATAGTATTTTGGTTAGTTGAGTTTTTAAGAGTTGGAGTTGTGTTTGAAATCTGTAGAAAGAATGTAATTAGTTTTGTTTTAATAAAAGAATAGATGATTATCACGAACCGGGGTGCATTTTTTACAGTATATCTGCGGTCCGTTAATTTGGTGGGTCTACTTTTGCTCAAGACAATTTAAAGTCAAAAAAAAAAGGCTGTCAGAATTTTTAGGTGGGGAAAGTTACAGATCATTTGCAGAAAACTTTTTGGCGTAAATATTTTAAACCGTCCCTTTACTATACATTCCAAAATTCTACTTTGTAAAAGAAAACCCAACTCTTTTACCCAAACAGTTTATACATAACCAGAATACAAGTTTTAACAGAAATTTACACCAAACCCAACACAGACCAACCTATCAAACAGGGGCCCCATTAAAAGCTGGTGTTATTCTTTTTAAAAATTTACCAACATTTAAAAGACCTCAACAAAAATAGGAAAAATTAAAAAAATAAACGTTAAACAATCTAATTTTCAGGGATTTTATAGTATAAAAGAATTTTAAGATGGGAAAGCGCTCTGGTGAATATGTATTAAAAATTTTGGGGGTTAAAAATAAAGGGTAAAAATATAACGCGAGAAGAAATTTTTGTAATTATTGTATTTAAAAAGGGGCCCATGAATAAAAATTTACTACGAGGGGGTTAAATTTTAAATGAATGGCACAAAGGGGAATACTTCAGAAAAATAAGAAATAGGACATTACAAAAACAATTTTAAACTCTCGTTCCCTCCTTTACTTTTTTTCTCTCTTGATGGGTAATTTGCTATTTAGACCCCGACAAGCACAGTCGTCACGTTAAATTTCACTCTAAAAATACACACATTTTTTTTTGGTTTCTGATAATGAAAACTTACTTCAAGTACAACACGTCCATATTGCCCGAACAACTATTTCAAAATTACTTGGGCTTAGCCCCCTATCTAGAAGCGATAGTATGTTTGAATGCAAGAGCAGTCACTAAATGTATGACGAAACTAACTCTGCAAAAGGATCGAGAAACACTAGAGAAAGACATTTTTTCTCCCTCTATATCCCAGTTTGATGGGGGTTCGTACATGTTTCGGGTTTTCAAAAACTTCATCTTTTGTACCTATTTTCGGGATTGACTTGAAAAAAAAATTTACTTGACAATACCTGGGCCCCAGAGGGTGAGTTTTTACTTGTGTATTTTGTGGAATAATTTTTCATCAAATAAGTGATCTTACTCGACATACAAAGAAACATTTTGACGGAAACTTAAACATACAATGTCACTATCCAAACTGTCTGAAGACAGTGTGCTATTGCTGTTCCACCCATGTTTGAACCACGCGCGTTTATTTCACGTTACGAAGTTGGCACACCTGTTCTTACACAGCGATTTTCGACTCCGATTGACGTTCGACTTTCGACATGCTACTTCGATTTTTAAAAATCGATGGTCGAAGCTGAGAGGCTAGAGTTGGGACAGTGTTTTTTTTGGAGGTTGACAGTTTTCTCTGTGTTTGGGTGAGATGTTTCTCGGTTTCAACTAGGTCTATCAACGTGGAAGAGAGGCTTTTATTTTCCATTCGTGTAGAACCTTTAACAAAAACCTAGGGTTTTCGTCAACTGCGAGATTTTGTACATCAAGCATGGCTTGTTTTTTTTGATTTACCCAGTGACTGCAAGCTGACTTTTTTGTTTGTAAGGGCTACTTTCTGGATTAAAATTAGTTTAGAAAGTTTTTAGTTGGCGTTCTTGAATTATCAAAGGGTTTAAAGTAGGGAGCCCTTGTATCGTAGACTGTTCGGGGTGGAGAAAAAAAAACTACCGCAAAAAATCAAAAAAAATATAAACAACTTTTGGGAATTTTTACAATTTTTCGCACTCCGGCCCCTATGACCACTGTAAAGGGCAGACCCCTAGTGACCCGGTTTGGGTCGCACAGATATCAGATGTAAATGATGGTATTTTAAAGGGGGAAAAAAGGACAAGGTAAGCTCCAACGAGGAGCTTCTAAAAAAATTTAAATTCAAAAATAGGGAGTTTTTTGGGAAACAGAAGAAAGACGAGATAAATTTAAAACAAACATTACGTTTAAATAATAGGAGCGACTAGACTAGAAACAAAACTACCCAAAGGGTTGTTCGGGTCCCAAAATAGGCCAAAATTAAAAAGACCCGCTAAAAAATAGTGATTTGAGCATGGAAAACCCAAAGTCCGTGGGGTTTGGGGAGGGGTCCGTGCGTCAGTTTTAGAAGATGGTAGAAAAAGTTTGAGGGAAGAGAAGTACAGGCAAAATTCTATACAAACAAATTGAAAAAACGATCCTTTGGGGTGCAAAAAAAAAACAGGGGGGGGGGATTAAAATTGGGGGGGGA